>UCOH01009292.1:0-166386 GCA_900474275.1 Synergus japonicus | reverse complement strand
ATCAAATATATATAAAAAGAAACCGAAATGGCCTACCTTGGTTAGTGGGCAAGACAAAAAGTTAAAATTTTAATTTTATTGCGAACGATTCCAAGCAGTAAATTATTAACTGTCAAGTTATACCAATTGTTCTCCCACTATACTGAATACTTTGCCGAAAAATTTTGGAGATTGGTAAAAAATATTGAAACGGAGGTTTGTTGACTCCGTTTAGTTAAAAAATGTTAAAAAAAGTTCTTTCATGCTAAACTAACTAAAATAATTTGACACTTGAACTTTGAAAACTCAGTCGATAAAAAGTTGAATTATTAGATGTTAGTGATGAATAGCGCTCCTACCTTATCAACACATTATGTCGATATGTCAGAGAGAAATAATTACCAATCTAACCTCAAATACGATAAAGACAGTAAAAACATAATAATTATTTTTTTCTCATTATTAAACAAAATGAGAGTCAATAAACCTCCCTTAATATATTTTCTAACTTCTCCGAATTCATTTTTTTTAAATATTAATTTTTGTGGACAAACAATTGGTATAACTGAACCTGACTGACGCTTCGGAAAAATATCACATGGCCTTAAGCATAAAAACTTAGGTTACGTCGGGTTAAGCTTATTTAATTATTATTAGTTAGTTTAAACGTATTTAATACATAATCGTTTCATGGCGATCAAACCTCTGTGCTCTGTGACTGTCTAGCGTTTGATTTAGATGTATTATAATGAAGTTTCAAAACTACGCTCCGATCGTATTGAAATGATTACGTATCAAATATGATCAAACAAAAGTTATCCGAAAATATTGAGCATCCGATCCCATCATCCTGTTAAAGTGACGAATTCTAGTTTTTTCGGATTATTATTATTATTATTATTCTAAAAAAAATTAATGATATGAATGTGATTAGAATATTAGAACCAATTATAATAATTTTTCAACATAAATTAATTTTCCAGATGAAGGAGAAATACGGCAAAGAATGCAAAATTTGCATGCGTCCCTTCACAGTATTCCGTTGGTGTCCTGGTGCGAGAATGCGTTTCAAGAAAACCGAGGTCTGTCAGACTTGCAGCAGACTGAAGAACGTTTGCCAGACTTGTCTGCTGGATTTGGAGTACGGCCTCCCCATACAAGTGCGAGATGCGGCTTTAAAAATCAAAGATGATTTGCCGCGTTCTGATGTAAACAAAGAGTATTATGTACAGAACATAGATAACGAAATTGGAAAATTAGACAATACCACGCCTGCTGGTTCGGTGGGAAAATCAGCGGCTGCTAGCGACCTTCTAATGAAACTAGCTAGAACAAGCCCCTACTACAAGAGGAATCGTCCTCATATTTGCTCTTTTTGGGTCAAAGGCGAGTGCAAAAGAGGAGAAGAATGCCCATATCGGCATGAAAAGCCAACAGACCCCGACGATCCCCTGGCAGATCAAAATATAAAAGATCGCTACTATGGTGTGAATGACCCAGTAGCAGATAAGTTGATGAGAAGGGCAGCTGCGATGCCAAAGTTGGAGGCACCGGAGGACAAGTCGATAACCACCTTGTACATTGGAAACTTGGGTGAAGTCTTGACGGAGAAACACTTACGTGATCACTTTTATCAATATGGTGAAATTAGATCAATCACATTGGTACAAAGGCAGCAATGTGCTTTTATTCAGTACACCCAAAGAAGTGCTGCGGAAGCCGCAGCTGAAAGAACTTTCAATAAATTGATACTAGGAGGCAGGCGCCTGACAATTAAGTGGGGTCGTTCTCAGGGTCGACAGACGTTATCCGCAGCAGAAGGCAATCGAGAATTGCTGGAACCTGTTCCTGGATTGCCAGGTGCTCTGCCACCTCCACCAGAAGCCATCGGAAACAACTTCTTTAATTTACAAACCACACCCGGAATGATGCCTCCGATGATGATTCCACCGCCTCCTGTTGCCCCACCTTTCATGTTCCCACCACAAATGGCAGCCGCCGCAGCTGCAGCAGCAGCAGCACCTATTTTCCCTCCAGGAACGACGCCGATTCACTACCCGAGTCAGGATCCTTCAAGAATGGGAACCTCGCAAGGAATTGGAAAACCCTGGCCAGAGGAGTAAAAATATTTCGTACACAGCTTTCAATGTAAATATAAGTTTTGCATATAATTAAAATTAAGAAATGTATGTATCAATGAAAAAATTGATAGGATAGTCTTCAGAGTTTCAGGTTTTATCTTGTTTTACTACTGAACACAGGGACTACGTTGATTAGTTTAATTTAAAACTAGATTCTTTCCTACTACTTATACACTTGTTTTATTTTAAGTACAGACTCATAATAAAATATTATGTTATTCAAAAGAAATATCTTGTAATTTATGTATTAGAACAAAGATATTTCTTTGTTCGAGACTACATATTGGAAGTTAAATATCTTGTAAATAACATGAATTACATACATTAAGGCCATGTAAGATTTGCCCGATCCCTGCCTTACCGACATTTTTTTCTCTACAACCCTAACATTTATTGAGATATCAAATTGAAACTAAAACATTGAGGGACGTTTATTTGGTTCTAAATATTGTCTTTTATAAAAAAAATTAAGCCCAAATAAATATACCTTAGCATATTGCAGAGAAAAGTGTCGGTAAGATAGGGATCGAGTAAGTCTTACATGGCCTTAAATTTGAAGAAAAATCTATTTTACCGACTGCGGCATTACATTAATGTACATATACTTATGTACAATGTCAACTAATTCACTAATTGTCAACATTGAACATCGATACCGAAGTGTAAATGACAACAAATCAAAGGAAATATAATCTTTACTTCATCTATATATATGTACCTTCCATTATGTATTCCCGTAGTATCTAGATTATCTTGCAATTCAAGTACATATAAATTATTTACAAAAAGTGTTTAAATATTAAAAAGTAAAATGGACATTGAAAATAACCCAAAAAAGGTTAGTTATTAGTTTTTGAATATACAAATATATATGTTTACTTTACCATAGCTACACTTTTGTCAATTTCTATCTCATCGTAATCTTTTATTTATAAAAATATTACTAGTATGCCTACAACACGAAAGAAAAGCAAAGCATTTAAGGAAAATGGGATCATATAGTAATATTATTTGAAGAAAAGATTTTCGAAATATGTAGAAACCTTTAATTTTTCTTCTAGATTTCATTCAAAGAGGATCAAGACTTACGGATCAGCGGCTTTATCAAATCTGACCCACTCAAGTGCAAGTTAGATGACGAAAAGAGGAATTTAAGTGGAGAAAAGAGTGAATCAAATATTAGTAATGATCCTGATCTCAAAGATTCTAAAACCAACTTCAATAAGAGACCTTATGAATGTGAAATATGTAGGAAAACTTACGCCAGAGTAGGAAGTCTTTACCGTCACGTCGACATTTCCCATTCAATTCAATCTCATGATAAAATACTCACAAAGCAGATTTTTGAGTGTGATATTTGTCAAAAAAATTTCACAAAGCGTGAGAATTTAAGAAATCACATAATTTATCTTCACATTGAAAATGACATAACTAAAAAGTGTCCGATTTGCGCAAAAAATTTCGGACGTGCCTACTATTTGAAGAGACACTTGAAGAATACTCATTTTGGCATTAAACCCTTTGAATGTCAGACTTGTAAGGCTCGTTTTTTGAAAAAGTGTGACTTACAGTCTCATATGTTCATCCACACGAAAATTCAACCTTTTGTGTGTGACATTTGTTCCAAAGGTTTTCTGAAAAAATATTTACTCCAAGTTCATAAAAGAACACACTTGGCTGAAAAGCCCCATAAGTGTACCATGTGTGATAAAAGCTTTGTTCACATGACTAGTCTTGATAATCATACACGCGGTCACTTAGGGGAGAAGCCTTTTGAGTGTGATATTTGTAAAAAAAGATTCTTAAGACGTTGTAGTATGAGAAGACACATACTTGGACATGTGGAAAGTGGGCAATCTTTTAAGTGTAAATTTTGTAGCAAGGTTTTGGGAAGTTCCCTTGGTTTACAGAGACACATTCCCATACACTCAAAAATTAAACGTTTACAATGTACAG
The DNA here is from genome assembly GCA_900474275.1 of Synergus japonicus. NCBI lineage: Eukaryota > Metazoa > Arthropoda > Insecta > Hymenoptera > Cynipidae > Synergus > Synergus japonicus. The sequence goes on along the minus strand of UCOH01009292.1, from coordinate 162,310 downwards.
TTTGCAAGCAGCGTTTTTGGAGAAGTGACGAGTTGAAGGCCCACATGTACATCCACACGAATACAAGACCTTTTGTTTGTGACATCTGTTCCAAAGGTTTTCGGAGGAAGTTTGGTTTGACAGCTCATAAAAAGACACACGTGCCTGAGACGCCCTACGGGTGTAAAATATGTCATAGAAAATTCAGCAAAAAAGCTCAGGTCAAAACGCACATGCACACACACTTGGAACAAGCGCCTTCTAAAAATATTAATGTTAATTTGAATATGATGAAAATGAGGCCGAGAAAGAATAAGTTAAAAGTCGAATTTGATCAGGACGATGAAACGACTTCACTTAGTGAAATACAAAGAACTGATTGCATTCTCAAGACTGATATTGAAAGTGAAATACTAGATGAAGGTGATTCTGCATTATTTTCTATTAAAAGTGAATCTTGTGAAAAACATTGTTTAAATTCCGAAATAGAGTTTGAGAGTGTAAAGATAGAATCTTATAATTAAGAAATGTTTTCTGATGGCGAAATGCTGATTTTGTAAAGGATTTCTCAGGGCCTAACATGTATAATCCAAATTTCAATCTAAGTAAAAACTGAGAGATTCTGTGTTTAAAACATAAACTGTCGTAAAATATTGATATTATTGTACATATATTTACAATTTTATAAATCTGCTATGAAAAAAAGCATCCAAAAATAAGTTCATTTTTACTTAAAAAGGAAACTGTTTGAAATTATGTAAAAGGAAAAACAAACATTTTCTGAAAATTTTAAATGTTTATTGTTATGTTAGATATAAGATAGTCAATTAGAGTATAGAATAATTATTTAAATCAAATTTATATATATATATATATTAAAATAATAATAAACACACAAGTTTAAAGAGTCGCATAGTGGTACCAAATTATCTTTTTCAAATTAAACTTGAACAGGGAAAGTTGTCAAATCAAGAGTCAGTACTTTGCTTTCTAAACACTCTCCAACCTGAAAAGAAAATAGATTAATTTAGAATAATCAACAAATATTACGATTTATTCTGATGTAAAAATGATATTTTAAATTTGACAAACTTACGTCAGGACAGATTCCAATGAGTGCATCAGCATGGGAATAGAATTCTTCCTTTAAGGAAATGACAATGGTTTGCAGTGAACTAGTTTTGTCTCGAATATAACTTGCAACTTTTCCAATGTTCGTATTATCTAAAGCAGCGTCGATTTCGTCAAGTACGAAGAAAGGCGCTGGTTGAAAACTGCAAATAACCAAAATATAGTTGTTGACATCAAATAATAAATCTGCACCTTAAACGAAATGTGATTATAAATAAATATAATTTACCTGTGAATGGCGAATAACAATGCCAAAGCAGCAACAGTTTTTTCTCCTCCTGAAAGATTAGACATTGGCTGAAATCGTTTTCCAGGAGCGACGCAATTGTAATTAATTCCGTCCAAATAGGGTTCCTCCGGATTTTCCGGGCCCAAAAATGCCTGTGCAGATTGATTTTTCGCCAAACTCTGTATAAAGACTCCAAGATTAGTTACTATTTCTCAAATTGTTATACCTAAATTAGAATAAACAAGTAAAATATCACCTTGTATATAGGATCAATTTCGTTTGCGACGTGTTCGAAACATGCCATAAATCTATCATGGCGTTCCTTCTTGACCTTTTCAAACTGCGTTTTTGCCTTTTTGGCCTTTTTACGAGATTGCTCGAATTCCTCATTAGTCTCTTGTAGTTTTTCTTTAGCCAAGTATAATTTTTGGATTGCCTAGATTGAAAAGTAAAGACTATGAATATTTGAATACATTATTAATTACAATTTTAAGGACAAATTCAAATTCATATCAAAAACATACCTTCATATTGGGAGCTTGAATGCGTTGGATCGTATTCTGGAGGTCATTAATAGATTTGTTTAATTTATCAGATGCCTTTTTGTAATCGTCTTCGTCAATGTCTTTTAGGTGGTTCGAAAGAGATGAATAATCAATAGTGATTCGACTTTCCCGCTCGTACTGTTGCTGTGTGCTCACATTGGAATCATTAGTTTCATTGTTGGTACTTGTCTCTCCTGCAATATCCTCCATGTTTCCATGAAGCATCGGTATCGCAATGTCCTCCATCTAAAACAAAGTTAAAATAAATTTATAAATACGTTTTATACAATCAGATTCAAATTAACGATTATATTTCCATCGCATTTAAAAAGCATAAATCAATATTCGAACCTTGCAATTCATTAAAATATTGTGGCGTTCAGCTTTTCTTTGTTCAATCTTATTTTCAACGGAGTTGAGCTGCTTTTGTGCAGCTTGAATATCTTTAGCGATGGATCCTAGTTCCCGCCGACACTTTCCAATTTCTTCTTCTTTTGAATCAACTTCCATCTTCTTTGCATTACGTTGAGACTTTAATTTTTCAATCTGAGTCTCGTCGTTTTCCATCTCTGCTTTTTGGTTTGATTCTGTTTGCCGTGCTGATTCTAATTTATCTTCCGCATCTTGCACTGCGCGTTCCCATCTCAAAACATTACCTAAAAATATATGTAGTTTGTGATTTTTCCTTAGAAATAATTATACTGATTAAAATACAAATGTTTTAATTTATATGAGATTTAAACTCACTTTCTGTGTCACGTTGCTTTTCGAAATCCAACTGATTGTAGATACGATTACACTGGTTTTCAAATTCCATTCGCTTCTTTGCTCTTTCTTGCTGTGATCTAAAAACAATTATAGGAAAATTATTATTAATGTAAGAATTTATTCATAACACTTTTTATTCATAAGATGTTGATTTACCTCAGTTCTCTCTCTTCGTATTGACGGATATTTGAAACGCCGATCGATTCACAGAAGCTAGCAAATACATCATCTTCAACGTTGTTCATCTTCTCTTTAACGTTTTGAATCTTCTGATCTCTTTCCGCCATTGTTTTTTCAATCTCTGAAATCGTGGGCTATATCCAAATAATATTAAATATTATATTCTTTTAAATAATATAATTTATAGAGAAGATATAATGACAATTCAATGCTTACCCCAAACTTGTTCATTTCTTTTTCCCATTCACTCAACTCAATTTCCAAGTCCGAGATTTGCTTTTTCTAAAACAGTAAAAATTTGAATTTATAAATAAGCATTCGAATGGATAAAAGAAAATATATTTTAAAGCGAGAGAAAGATATTCTTACAGTAGCAACTAAGTCGCTTTTATTGTACTTCAAGCGAGTTTCCAAGCCTCGGATTTGAGACTCAACCGTGTTCAGTTCAGATTCTTTACGAGATTTTTTCAACATCTCTCTCAATTCTTCTGTTAATTTTTCCTTTTGGGATTTCAGTTGTGACATTTGTTTTTCATCCCATCTTTTAGCTTTTTTCGCCAAATCCACACTACCACCGGAAATAATACCTGCTTTCTGATAAAACGTCCCGTCAAGGGCAACACACTGAAAAATTAAGATATAATTGTGTTAAATTATCTAGAAAAAGAAACTTAGCCATATTTAAAGATAAAATCTTTTAAACTTACATCATATCTCGCTTTTTTGTCCATTTCATAAGCTACTTTGTTGGCATCTTCTGGAGTTTCACAAACAAGAGCATTATTCGTCGCAAAAAGAACAGCCCTGTCGATATCTTTTGGCGAGAAACGAAGGACGTCGTAAAGCAATTTTACGTTCTTTGGTTCTTGGATGTTTCTGTAAAAAAAAAAGAATGAGCTAAAATTGGTCAAAATAGGACACAAAAATTTAATACATAAAGTAAACTAAAAAGTAAAACTTACCGAAGACGTTCCTTCAGAGGCTTGGCTTGAATGTAATCCAATGGTAGAAAGGTTTCAGGTTCCAGATACTGCTCTTTCAAATACTGAATGCATTGCCTGGCTGTCTTTTCCGTATCTACAACGATGGCCTCCATATACTTCCCAAGAACTTTAGTAATAGCGACATTGTATCGCTTATGTATCGGCTCGCACATATTATACATTCGATCATACTGCACAAAAAAGACATTAATATAGAAGAAATTTCACAGAATAACAACAAAGCAGGTAAAATAAAAAAAATACTTACAACTCCAGGAAATAGTTTCTTGAAATTCTCCACAATTTCAGTTTTCTTCTTGGTTCTCGAAACCTCATGCTTATCAACTTTAGCGTCTCCAAGTTGTTGAGATATGTTCTCAAGTTCCCGTTGCAGGTTTTGAATCTTGTCTTTGGAAGATCCAACATCACTTTGTAAATCGTTTCTCAATTTCTTCTGCTCCTCCAAAGCCGCTTCTGAAGCTTTTATGTGTTCTTCCAATTTCTCAACGCGCTTCATTGCTTCATCTCTCATTTGTCTTTTTTGCTTGTTTTTATTCTCTATCTCCGTTTTCTTCCTGCCTTCATTGTCGAGTCTGTCTTGATCGGATTTCTGTTCTCGATTGATGGAATCGAGCATTTGAAGATACCTGGCTGATTGCTTTCCTGCTTCTTCTTTCAAACGATTATACTCACTAACTTGTTCATCTTCAAGTTGAACGTCTCTTCCTTGCATTTGAGACTGACCAGCAATGCTTGCCTCGTATTCAGCCTTGGCTTCTTCTACCTGGCGAAGTTCTTCCTGCAACTCATTGATGTCTTTTTTATGAGCTTCATCAGCAGTTCTAGCTTGAGCCAGAGATTTACGAGCAGATTCAACTTTTTTCTGCATGTGTGCAACACGTTCTTTTGCTTTGATGAAAGTTGGCCTCTTCTTTGTGATTTCTACTTCCATCTCTCTGATGTCTTGTTCAATTTTAGCAAGATCACGTCCTAATTTTCCAGCTTCTTTCTTCTTTTCTTTATAAACCTCGTCGGATTTTTCTCTCTTTTTTTCCACTTTCTCCACTTCGTGCTGTTTCTTTTTTTGCATGTCCTCCAAATTCTCGATTTCTTTTTCATTGTGAAATAAACGGAAGAGTTGAAGCTCCACTTGCTTTTCTCCATATTCTTCCTTCAATCGTTGATACTTCTCAGCTTCTTCCTTTTCGAGTTTCGCTTCTTTTCTCTCAGCAGCAATTCCTTTCTTCTTTTGATAGGAAAACTGAGTTTCTTCTTCAGCGCGTAACATTTCAGTTCTGAGTCTTTCGTATTCGGCTTTAAGTGCACCAGAATTACTGATTTCTTCAAACAATGCTGTTCTCTCTTTAGGATTTTTCATGGCTATAGATTCTACAGCCCCTTGGAATACAAGAAAGTTTTTAGCCTTCACATTTATACCTAGTTGTTCTAATTCGGTTAAATAAGCTTGATTGGTTACAACACTTCCATTTATGCGGTGTTCGGAGGAGGAACCTTGTACTGATCGCATAAAACTCTTTTCACTTCCATCTTCTAGTTCAAAGACTGCTGTCACTGATGCACTAAAATTATGTTTTTAAATTATGAATAAATTACAAAATTACAAAATTTAAAAGATAACAAAAACAAGTTCTAAACTTCTTTGATTATTACAATCTAAATTATCATCTTGAAAACATAAAATAATTACCTGCGGGCGACTGGCATTCCAATGGACGCTCCATGAATAAGTTCACTGAATCTTTTTACTCGTAAACTACTTGTCTTTTCCCCCATAACAAAACTGATAGCGTCCATAAAATTGGATTTTCCTAAACGAAGCAAAAGGTAGATGAATATTTTGAAAATCAGAAGCCACTTTCATGAAAATGATAAAAACAGAACTTGAAAGATAACCTACCAGATCCATTTGGTCCAACAACAGCCGTAAAAGGCTTCAGAGGACCGATTATAAGTTTTCCTTTGTAGGATTTGAAGTTTTCAACTTCGATATGCTTCAAAACCGCAGGCATGGCTAAAAAATGCCTGGGGAATCGAAAAATTTAGAAAAAAAAGTACACAATTCACGTCATAAACTGACACATAAACCGCGCTTAAACCCAAACAACCGCCAACCAAACGCAACCAAACATACGTACCAAACATATCCAGAACAACCAGAAGTTTATTGATCTGCTGTCGCCTGTCGGTAACCGATCCACCGGTAACGCGGTAACCAATTCTTTTACGAAAATCCTCATTTCTTCATTAATTATGTATTACAGATATTTTTAAACAATTATTTTAAAATATTTATAATAAAAATTTGAGTCTATCTATCTATCTATCTATCTATATATAAAACAATCTTTATCTATATTTATAAGATAAAATTCATATGAAATATAGTAAGTTGGATTTAAATAAAGAAGAATATCAGGTACGACCATACCACTTTGAAAACACAAGTTCTCAAGTTAAGGAATGTTTCGCGCGGTTAGTACTTGGATGGGTGACTAGTGGCCCCGTAATCTACTGCGCATGCGTTGAACTCCGTATCTGATTAGTTGCTATACCCGTGTAATTTGAAATGCATAATATTTTTTAGCATTTCAAATTACGCGGGTATAGCAACTAATCAGATACGGAGTTCAACGCATGCGCAGTAGATTACGGGGCCACTAGTCACCCATCCAAGTACTAACCGCGCGAAACATTCCTTAACTTGAGAACTTGTGTTTTCAAAGTGGTATGGTAGTACCTGATATTCTTCTTTATTTAAATCCAACTTACTATATTTCATATGAATTTTATCTTATAAATATAGATAAAGATTGTTTTATATATAGATAGATAGATAGATAGATAGATAGACTCAAATTTATGTGTTTCTGTGTACATATAATTAAATATACCAATAACCATAATTTCATATTTCCTGTACATGTTTGATTTTCACCAAAAGAACATTTTAATTTTTTAAAAAGTCTGCTTTTAAAGTCATAACAACGGAAGTTGATCCTCAATAAACGACAACAAATTTTCACCATTTTTTATTGGTTTTTTACTATTAAATCCAAGCGAAAAAACAAAATATTCCAGATAACTCAAAACAATTGGTTAACAAGTTTATCCATACTTGGTTACATAGGAAAGGAAGTATTGTTGCAAATTTGAGAACGCAAAAGCAATCAGAAGGAACGAGAACGATTCATCGCCGGTTTCTCTTTAGAAGAATGTGACGTCACTGATAGAAGTGCGATTTATTTATAAATTTTTCACCGTTTCCTGAACTTTGAACTAGGTTGGTACTTCAACATCGTGTGAAAAAATCGCCATTATCACCGGTACATATATCATTTTTAATTAATAATTAATATCATGAATGTTCTTAGTGTTTTACAAGTGCATATGTATTCTTTTAAATAACCTCCAATTTGTTTTCCTGTTTTTTGGTAAATTTGGTAAACGTGTGCTACTTTTATTTGATAGAGAAGTTGGAAAGTTGAAACAAATTTCCAGTTTGACACTTAAGATTATTAGTCATTGCTTTTCAAGTTCTATATATTTATGAAAAAGTTAAGAACACGTCAGTTCGAAGATTAGGTCGCTAGTGAGTGTTTTATCCGTTTTATTCTCCTGTATAAAATATTGTTAACACCTGATTTTTTTATGTCAGAGTTGAGTTTGTATAGACTATAATCAAGGATTTAAATAAAGGCGTACATATAGAAACGTCAAAAAAAAATTGAAGTAAAGGTGTCTTGTGCCTATTTTAATTCAAGTGGATCATATCATTTCAAATATGGATAAGAATGAAGTTATTCTAAATATATCAAATTAAAAAACATTGAATTATTTTTCGTTCAGTATGTAACGTTATCTGATGTCTTAGATTCGCGAATTACTTCAATACACGGTGGAATTTGTCAATTTTTCTAAAAAAAGATGATGAAACAGCATTGTCATCATTTTTTTATTTACGAGTTTTCCGTTTGTTTAATGAAAGAAACAATAAGAAAAAATATGAAAATAAATAATTGTAATAAGTAAAAAAGGATCAAGTTCAAATTTTCTTTACTTCTGATTAATGAGATTGTGAAATATTTTAAGGAAAAATTATATTATATATTTTCCCAATGGTTGTGTCATCTTCGGCTTATGTCATCAATTTTGATGTGTATATATATACTTAATTTAAGTCAGTGAGCACGTTTTCTAAAAATGATATGCTTATTTTCTATCGCATATTATCCTAAAAAATGCTATCTCTTTTTTTTATCAAATTTTATCATTTTTGTATGAATAAAAATTTTCTTTCAGGTAAATTATAAAGAAAACCATCCAAAATGAGTTTACAGTGGACGTTGATCGCGTCTTTTCTCTATGTAGAGATTTTCGTCGTTCTCTTGCTAGTGCTACCAGTAGCCTCTCCAAGAAGATGGCAGAAGCTCTTCAAATCACGTTTCCTTCAGAGCTTGAGCACTCAAGCTTCCATGTATTTCCTCGTTCTGCTAGCAATTCTAGTTCTCTTCCTTCTGGACGCTATTCGTGAAATGAGAAAGTACTCTAACGCCGAAACTGCAGATCACGCACATGCCCATTTGGACGCAGAAATGCAAGGTATACTAATTTCTCAAAAAATAAAAAATAAAATAAAACAAATCGAAGTTTCCAATTGAATTTTAATCCTGTTTGAAACTCATCTCTTACCTTTAATCTATTTTTAGGAAACATGCGATTGTTCCGAGCTCAGAGGAATTTCTATATCTCCGGCTTTGCTCTCTTCTTGAGTCTTGTAATCCGACGACTTGTGATTTTGATTTCCGCACAAGCTACTTTGTTGGCTCAAAGCGAAGCTGCCATGAGACAAGCACAGTCAGCAACCTCCACCGCAAAAAGTCTCTTGTCACAGAAAACTACTGGAGAAAGTGCACAGAATGAATCCAACGAAGCTTACGACAAGGCAGTATCCGAACTGAAGACTCAGATTAAGGAGCTAAAATCAAAGAACATCGATCTTGAGAATGAATTGGCCAAGGAAAAGAAGGACAAAACTGCCATCAAATCACAAGCTGATTCTTTAGCGAAAGAATACGATCGTTTGAATGAAGAGCATTCGAAGATGCTGAAGTCAGGCGGCGATAAGAAGAGTGACTAATTAATTTTCAGTCTTTCCTTTTCACTAATTTCATTAGCATTTTATTTTGCTTCATTATTAAACGGTTTTTATGGTTAATTTTGGTTATTCTTTGCTTTTTACGGCGTTTTGTATTGTATATTTTTGTTATATTTTCCTTTAGATTAATAATTAATAATTATCCCTATTTATATGGGTTGCGCGAGTATTGTATATAAATATTATATCTCCATTACAATCTACAATACGTACTGCTAGAATAGATCATATTTATCGAACGTTTGCGAAATTAACCGTGTAACGATTCATTTCGATTTTATAACTCATAATTAAGAAAGTAAGAATCATTAATTTAATTCATACAACTGCGAAATACATTTTGTGGATCGATTCTTAGGTACTTAAGGTCACCTACATTCTAATTGAATAACGGTAACGTCTGCTAATCGGAGCAGAAATAGTCTCCCCAAAATTTGCATCTTAAAATAGATTTAGTCTCAAGAACTTGGTGTTACCTAGAAAGTTGTGAACAATGAGATTGTAAAGCTTAAATTCATGCTGGTTTATAGATAAAATCTGTTACGGAAAAAGGCTTTGTGATTAATAACTGAGACCTACTGTTTTTTATCACACAACTGTGAGACACTGGGCATTGATACTATTAATATAAATTTTTTCCATCTTATATGCTGTGAATTAAAAGCTTTTAAAGGAAATAAGCATTAACATGAAAAATATTTTATGCATGTAAAAATAATTATGTGGGTTTAATCGAGGTATTTATATCTATTATAAATAACGCATTTAAATTAGATTCTGTTCGAAATGTGCCTCTGAAAAAAAATCTAAAAGAGAAAACTACAAAAACAATCCTCTGATTGTAAAGTGAATTGTTTTACTATTTACTAGTATAAACATATTTTTATAAGTCTGAAATTTTCGAGTAAAAAAGATAGCTCGGTTTGCAATCAGATGATTTCATTTAATTTTTACTTTTATTTTACATAATTCTATCTTGAACAAAAAGTCTAGGAAAGAGGTAAAAGAGCTGGAAAAAATGTGTTTGTATTTAGTAAGAAAACTGAAAACGACATATTTTCGTCTCTAAGCTAATGATGTACTCATTAAATTGGAAATATACTTGGTAAAACGATAAACGATATATCTGCTTTATTTTTATCATTTACAAGACTCACCAATCACAGAAATATTTATAACCAGTAAATTTTTAACAATATGAAGCTTTATTACAAATTCCTGAACGTCGCATTCAGTGAATATAATATTCTTTCACTAAAATTTCCCTAAACAAGGTTTTGCATTTTGCATTTTGACGAAATAATTATATTAGTTCGTATCAATTAGCATTAGGGAAATTGGAGATATTCTAAACTTCGTAGTGATTTCAGTGAAGGAATATAGAATGGCGTAAGAAGAACTAATTTTAAATAATGATTTACTAGCACCGAGCTGCGAGAATACGGGTACGGCATTGATCCACACAGTTTGAAAATTCCTCAACGAGAGATGAACATTCTAAAGCTTGTTTCGGATGATCTTGATAGCACTTAGCTATCTTTTGACTATTCTCAAGGCAAGGCGTCGGAGTGTTAATGCTTCCTTTTTTATCTGTGAACGAAAGGGAAAATAATTATGAAAAATCTTTAATTTAAACTATAGATTTTAACAATGGTAAGGAATTACACAAATTATTATAACATGGAGTTACAACATTTTAAAATTAGATCACACTCATAGTACTTTTTCTTATCACTGCTTGAATTTGATTTACTTTTTAAATTACTACGGAACTCATAACTTACTTCAATAATTCAAAAATAAATCTGGGAGTGTTGCTCATCCAAATTTTATATATATTCTACGCATAACGGTATTCAGAAACTCAGAAACCTATAGAATTGAAACTTACTCTAGAAATTTTTATTAATTACACATTGAGAATTAAAAATCATCATGAGTACCAAATTTAAGCATGAAAAATAACACATTAACTAAAGGGACAAGGCAAGCAAGAAAATGTTTTAGTAGATCATTATTAAAATTATTAAATTAAACTTTGGGTAATATGCAATAAAAAAACGTCACTTTTTAAAACTGGATTAATAAGAGCCTTAATGAAATTATTTGAAATCTTACAAAGTGGCGGGCTTATGACAGATTTAAACTCTGGAGCATGAGGCATATCTAAAAAATTAAGATATTTGTGAAACTTATGACATTATCTTGATGAACATTATTTGATATTTGAGTGCCTCCAATTTTGCATCTAAAATTTTGACATGCAAATCTCAATAGAAAAATAAAATTCGTACTTTAACTTCGATTTCTTTACAATAATTAAATTTGTGAAACAAACTAGATGCCTGTCTTTCTAATATGAACGACGAAACCAAAAGTTTTTTTAAAATAAGTACAATCAATTTACCAGAAGCGAACTCGGCGACGGCCTTCTTATATTCACTCTCAAGGATGTTGTTAATCTGCTCGTGCTTCTTTTCCAGATTAAGCACACGTTTCTTCCAATATTCTTCCTGCTCATCGAGTTCGGCTTCCTTTTGCTTCTGCATTTGAATAGCAGATATAGTATATTCTGGATAATAATATGACGGATACCCACTAGGCGGTACACCACCCGGAGGAAGAGGTGCTACACCTCCTTCGGGAGATGCCGGCTTTGATGACCTCGGAACTCTTACATCCTCAGAAGTACTCGAGGCTTCTGAAATTCCCTGTGTCAATCTCTGCGCGATGGCATTGGTAATATTTATTACACCTTCTCCCTCATTCTCGTTGGTTACTGTTAGCCTATGCGCACTTTGACTTGAACCCATTTTTTTTATTTTCAAATTCACCCTTCACTGAACTTCTTTTAGAAACCTCTCTTCACCAAATGCGACGTAACCTATTTTGACAGAAGGAAAACTCGGTTTAGTGTTGATCGTGGAAAACTATAGAGAACTGATATTTGGATCTTTTCTAAAGGAAAATTATTGTTTGAAAACCTTTGTTAAAATGAAGTTACATAAATATCATAATGCATACTACTATACTTGAAAACTCATATCGTTGAATTTGGACTGCTTTTGCCTCAAAACACGAAAGTTTCATAGAGAAGAGACCGACAGGATAATTTCGTTTTAGGTTAGTTTCTCTTTCTTTTGGAGCTCTTTTGATCACACAATTTTTACTGATTTAACGAATCAAAATATATAGGATTAGAAGAAAGATCGTGGTTTGTTTGGTAGAATGATATTAGAGACGTTAAAAAATAAGTGTGCGTAAAGATATTGTGCGTGTGTCATTGAAATTGAACAGAATTAATTTAGTTGGATTTTGAATTTCGCGCTGAAAATTTTGACCAATGGTAGAATAACTCTAGCGGTAAGCCAAAGTCATGTGCGCAGGTTGCCCCGTTTGAGAGCACAATATATATATAATGTAGTCAAAACTCGGAACAACCTAGCGGACTGTCCTAGAACGAAACTCAGTGTTGCCAATAGCCAAATTGGCAACAGCTGATTATACGTATATATATCAGTGCTCTGAAACGGGACAACCTGCGCGCATGGCTTTGGTTTACCGCTAGAGATATTCTCCCATTGGTCAAAATTTTAGACCAAAGCCAACACAAGTCACAAAACGGTCACCCATCCGAGTACTTACCGCGCGAAAGATTGCTTAACTTTAGAAGGTTGTATTTTCCAGGGCCGTGCGCAAGGGGGGTGGGGGTTTGGGGGTTCAACTCCACCCCATAGACAAATTAAAATTAAAAATAAGTTTTTATTTTACATCGAAGATCGCGCGAAACATTGCTTAACTTGAAAACTTGTATTTTCAAGGGCCCCCCTAGAGTAAGCTACGCCACTGTGTGTGATGACAAATCACGTGTGTGTCGTTTAGTGCTTCGTGCGGCGTGCATACATTCTTGAGGTTATATTATTGATAATTCTCAGTTTCGGATACTTAATATAAATTTATAACATTAAAAGTATTAAAAACAGAAAAAAAATCATGGCACAAGGAAAGTTGAAAGTGAAAACGAAAGTACCGCCTTCAACGAAAAAGCAAGCTCACAAGAAAAAAAAGGGCTCAGCTACTCAACGAAGAGGCAGTAAGTTTTTTTTGTTTACAAGTATGTATTGTGCAGATGTACAAATTTAATCTTGCGAAACAAAAGATTCAAACTTGATTTCAAAAAATTAAACCGATACTAAAATTCCCCAGTACTTTGAAAAAAATGCGGTGAATATTATATACTGATGCATTTTTGAGATATGAAAAGGAAGGGAATACTTATATCAAAATCCTTTCACAATAAAGCCTTTATTTCTAAAGTGTTTTAATTTTATAATAATATATTTATGTATTTATGAAAATTTCGCTGCCTTAAAATTTGTAGCAGGTTCAACAATTTTTATTCAACTCGCACAATAAAAATCTCATAAACAATGATTGTCAGAATTGAATTTACCAAAATATTAAATTTAATTCTAAATAAAATTTTCTTTACAATCACGTAATAATTATCATGATTTATGATATTCATATAAGTCTTTCCGTTCTAAGTAATATATTGATTATATATTATATTATTAGAAAATAATTAAAATATTTTCAACTCAATAATGTATAATAGTTATCTAGTTGAATAATAATTACAACAAAAATAAAGTTATCACATTTCATTGCCAATGGTTTAAGTTCCAAATATGCTAAAAATATTTGTATAATTTTAACCCTTTAAAATAAAAAAATAGATTGTTATAACTTTTCTTCAACATTTTAAACCAACTCTAAATGTTTCTTTCATCACTGAAAACGTAGACTTACTAGACGACAACTAATTTTAATCTGGTGAATCTTTTACGATCCTTTTCATTTTGTCATGTTTAATGGGTGACCGGGACATACGTCGTTGCCAAGTATTAATTTTCTTCTTTTTTTCACGCAGTCCCTCCAACCCTACTGATAACTTCCTCTTTAAAGTCTTTGGGGAGCTACTGTAACAATGATCACTATCCACATACTTTTGTAGAGAATATACAGAAATTTCTGTTCTTGGAAATCCAACAATTTGACTTTTCAATTTTTGGGAAGGGATGCTAGCATCTGGTTCCTGAAATAATACATGTTACACATAGATAATTATGTTTTTTTTTTCAAATTATCTTCATTATCTAAATTTTAAACTAACTCATACCTCTTCAATTTTGATTTCGACTTTGTTATTCACTTGTAAATCCTGTAATAATTTCTCTAAGAACTTCACCCTTTCCGTAAGCTTTTCATTTATCGGCACCAGTTTTTCTAAACTTTTCACTTTTTTTATAAGTTCTTCATTAGTCGCTCTTAGTCTTGCTATCTCTTGTTTAGGATTCATTTTTAAACTTGATAGGACCTATTTTAAATATAAAAATGTTTAATACATTTAAATAATAAATAGATAAAGTGAAAAAGATATTAGGTTTGTAAGAAATTAATATCAGACTCACAATTTTTGAATCCGCAGATATATTTTCAAGGCTCTTGAAATTTGAACTTCCACTTGCACCAGGATCCGTCGGTGAACGCTTGCAAAGAATCATTTTAACGTTTCCCTTTGACTTTACATTGCCAAGAAGATTTACTTGCACGAGATTTTTCATCTCTGGCTTATTTAGTTTCTTCGCCACATTTAGATTAGATGTGCTTGACTCTCCAAGACTTGTTGAACATTTTGAAAGAGCCATTTTCAAAGTGATATTTTTATCTGCATTCTCCGCAATACAGATGATATTTGAATTTTTGCCTTCTGTTGTATTTTGAGATGTATTTTGACCTGAAGTATTTTCTACCTGTAAAAACACGTAAATATGTAATATATGCATACCTGTATTTCGAATACGTCATTAGTTCTTTTATTTTTCTAGTAAAATGAAGTATAAATAATACTAACGTTACTTTTTTGCAAATTGAGACACGGAATTGCTTCTTTTCGAAGTCTCTTTCGTTTTCCACTGCTTCGAAAATCATCTGGCAGAAAATGTTCACTGCAAACTCTGTGCTCTTTTTTAGGAGTCCAGCTTTCCTTATTTATTGCCTGGAGCCATTTCTTTAATCTAACAGGATCTTCTAATGGAAAACTGTAATAAAAATGTTGAAACACATGGTAAAAAAAGGAAATTGATTAAATATAAGAGTAATTATTTGGATAAAGTAGTAGGTTAACCAATCGTTGGTCATTGGTGAATGAAGTTTCTATAAAGTTTTTAAGTACTCACCTGTGAAATGAGAGCATGCAGTCTTTATAACTTTTATTTGCACATCCTTCCGCACTGCATATTCCCATTTTTCAGTTTTATAATTGCACTATAATGGCGTATTGATAAAATTTATGTACGTATTCTTGTAAACACCATGAAGACGTAAATGAAGGATTGTCGAGTTTAAGTAGAAAGGAAAGTTTATTTGTAAGAATTGGTTTCAATAACCAGTTTTCAACAAACCCCAGAACAGCTTTCTCAGAAGCACATTTCGTGTGTGATCTGAACAAGTTTTATCTCTCTCTATATTGTATATAAATTCGCGCGCTGTTCGCGGTCGACTAATCGAAAGTCGGGAGCGCGAAATTCAAATAGAATCTAGCGAATGAATCAGTCTTTTATACGATTTAAGATTTCTTCAGTTTACCTAATAAATAATAATCTATATTTTTTTGTTCAACAGATGCACCTATTCAACCGAAGAAGTCCAAATTTCAAGAGGCTAATAATATCAAGAAAATGATTACAAAGAACGTCAACAAATCAATGGAAGAGGAACTAAGAAAAAGAGCATTGGATGGAAAAATGTCATTGACTAAGAAAGGTCCTGCGGACCCAGAAAAAGAGAAAAAGTGATGTGAATTTATGAAATGCAAATAATTTTACTGTGGGAGAGAATTTATTTAAAATCAGAGATTAAGAAAACACTCCACTAAATGTAGTCTCCTTATTTTGATTATTTTTCTGCTTTCATGCACACCAATCTATAAAAGAGGAGATTTGGAAAACAAACAGCTCGATTAGACAAGAAAATATTTTATTATTTGCACAACTCTATATGTAATATTGTACACTATATTCTACAATGAATTCACTTAATCGGTACTCCACTGTAATTTCTTTACAATAATAATGTTATTTTAATACAATTTCTCTTCAGAAATTTTTTTCAACTATGAAATAATTTTTCATTACTTAATAGAAAGCTTATCAAAGTATTCATATTAACTGACTTCTTTACTTATTCGTTGTTATTTTGTAAATGGCACGGTTCATTCTTGATGGCGAAGAAATAAAAGTTTTCTTACAATTATTATTTTTTTAAATTTGATGATAGCTAAAAATTCAGTATTTTTTAATAAAATATAAATTATTTTAAAAAGAAGAAGCTATTTTTGGAAAGGTTCTTTTTTTTATATATTTTATTTCCATGCCTGTCAATCGGAAGACGTCTTAATGCAATACATGAGATATTTCTATATAGTTAAATATCTTTCGGCTTGCTAATTGTTATTTCATCATTATTTCGCAATATCGTATATATTATTTATTTGTAATACTCTGCTTCCTTATAAATCACAACAAATTAACGGTTCGTTGGTTAACATGTAGTTTCTGGAACATGTGCGTTTCTTAAGTACAAGTACGCGTTTGTAGGTTTCATTTTATCAGGTCATGAACCTCCTTGGGATCTTTCTATGGAGACACTACCTGCAGACAATAATTGATAAAATATTTTTAGTTCCCAATTTAAATTAATTCCGTCTTTCAGATGAACAATTTTTAATCCAACGTTCAAGCTTAAAACATTCCAATGTTTAGAACTGAAGGAAAGAAATTAAAGTATTCCTTTTTTTAAATTATTTTAAGCACATATACTTACTACAAGCAGATGACCATTTTGTCTACTTTTACTAATTGCTGGCGTCGAGCCGGTCGTAAACTCTATAATGCCTTCCTTTCCACTGACTAGTTTGTGTGACACTCTGAAAAATGTTAAAAAAATTATTATATAGTTGTCTACATCTTTTCAAGTCAATTTTGCTTTAATAAAATTACTTACGATTCTTTATTGACGATGTTAAGGATTTTAGGATTACTGGTGATGTCGATTGCCTTCGTCAAAGCTTCTATAATGTGAGGTACTTCCAAAATTAAATCACCCTAAACAGATGAATGGTTTATTTTATCATTGAAGTACAAAGAAAGTCCAAAATAATTTTTGTTTCAGAAACAAAGAGAAAATCCTTCTGTTTCGATTTGATTTTAAAATAGAAAGGCAAGTAGAAGAGTTTTGGCTTCTGAAGCCAAAACTGAATGGCAACTGTTTTTTGTTTGGTTTCTGAAATTAGAAAATACTTAGAGGTTTTTATTTTTACCTTGAAAATGAATCGAAAAGTGAAGAAACTTTCAATTTGTTTCTGAAAACAAACGAAAAACGAGACCGAAGTATTGAATTAAAAAATAAAAGGTTTGATTTTTGAAAGTATATCGAAATTTTTCATTAGTGTTTAATATTTTGTAGACACTCACCTTGTCTTTCTTTAGTTCCGGTGGTATCCTGACGATCAGTAAGTTATCAGATTCTGCAGTGACCACGAGTTCTTCGATCGACTTGTAAGGCAGTCGATGTTTTAATTTGAAAGTTTTCATTGTGTCCAGAATATAAACTGCCTTTTCTGTTAAAATTAAAACTCTCTCCCTGGGCTTGTAACCATGTCGATCGTATTTAATGACCGGAGTTGCGTACTGGAATTTTAATTTTCATTAAATTAGTAAAGATGGAATACGCAAATTATCTCAGTGTTTTTTTGCTTTTTTTTTTGCTGATATGAAAATTATTCTACCTTGATGTTTTCACCACTTGGAATGATATTAGCAACAAACGCCTGTTTCAGAGCTCTAAAACCTTCACCCAGTCGATCAGTCTGGAATCTGGGTCCCAAACTTTTTGCATATGACTTCTTTTTGTTCTTAAAGAGGGTTTCTGCAAGGATCTTCAATTCGAACTGATCCTTATCTGATTTTGATAATCCCAGTCGATATTTCCTCGCCAACCACCTTTTGAACATGTGTCTTAGATCCTCTGAAGCCTAAAATATTTTTAAATTGTAAATTCAAACCACAAAATTCTAAATGTTTTAATTTTGATTACAGATTCAGGATTTTTAATTGTTACCTCGCGACATGTGTGTGGACACTGAGGCCAGGTGTTGTCTAGGACAGTTTTTGGAAGACTCCTTGAGAGCCTCATTAACCACTGATATTTGGCTAATTCTATGAATGCTACATTGTCTCCATTTGGTGGTCCGTTTCTTGTGATGAATCCATGAATGAACCTACAATGAAAATTTTTAATATTTCAATCAACACACATTTGAGTACAAAAAAATCCGAAATTCCTAAATTGTAAACTTCTTCAAAATCTTTTAACTTACTTTCGAACTGTATTTACAGCTTTTTTTCGTCTTTCCGCTTCCCGTATCGCATGCCATCTGCGAATATGTTTCTGAATTATTATCGCAGCTGTTCTCTTCTGCAAATATTTTCGCCTTTGAAGTAGTCCTTTCCACTTGCTCTGGATTATAGCAATGATCTCATGTTTCTTCATTTGGAAAGCATCTTCCGTATCGAAAAGAGTCTTAGGGAATCGTATAAATAGCTTCGTGCTGTTCAAAAAAGTTTCATGAGCATTGTTTTCAAAACTTTCCTATTTAGAAAATACGGATAAAAATTGAGTTTCCTTACTTGCCCATTCGGTACTCATCACTATTGTAACCCAAATGGCAAACCAAAACTTGGACCCCTTCTTTGGCAGATCCATGATAGTGGGGCCAAGTTTCAGAACAGAGGGATTTGTATCTTTCCAAAAATTGTTCGTAAGTTTTTCTATAGGCAAAACCTGCTCGCCGGACTCGTAAATTCTCCATTAGGCCTAAATATTTCACTTGATGCAAGACAATCTTCTCGTTAAATTGATCTGTAATCAAATATTAATGTTTTAGAATAAATCTTTTTTTAGAATTTATAGATTTGAACTTTTAGAGGACTTACTGCCCATTTTGAAATCATTTGGCTTTATACAGCGAATATAAGATGGCTCTTTTCCCATCAGGATCTCAACTAGATTGTTAAGACTGTTTTTGAATTGTGTAATTGCAGTTTCGGGTCGTTTTTTACTTGACAAGTCTTTCTTGATGCCAAAGACTGCCTGTAAAAATATTTAATGAGATTTCAGGCATTTCTCGCAATTCATATGTATCCATGCTGTTATTAATAATATAATATTACCTTTGTAATTGAATTAGTTGTGTGCGACATGACTTCACGCAAATCCCTGAATAACAGATCATTATTCTTTTCCAAAAATCCTCGAACACTGTAAGTCACGTCACCAGCATAATGCACTAATCTAAATTCCTGAAAAAAGATTTTATTCATTTGAAATATCAGTTTTTATTTAGTAATTTAGGAAGTAGGGTATTTCTTCTTACATCGCGACCCATTATCTTCTGTGTTTGAATATCAGCTTTCATGTGACTAATATAGTGAGGATGGTGGCTCAAATTGGAATTTAATTTCTCCAGAAAACTCAGATCTGTTGGATCTCCAGGTCGCAAACATTCCTCATCCAATAAAGAAATTATTCCTACAATTGAAATTTTTTACTTTAGTGTTAGACAAGTTCTCTTTTTACTCCATAACTTTGAATTAAAATACCTTTGTATTTTTCTTCAATGAGATCACAGATAACTTTATTATTGAAATAGTGTACGTTCTCCCACTCAATTCCTTCTCTCAGATATTCTTCCTGTTCAGACTTTAAAGTTAACTGAATGAAAAGCTGTTGTAGTTTCTCGTTGCAGAAGTTGATGCAGAACTGCTCAAAACTGTTGATTAAAAAAAACATGTTATACAGATAATAATCCTTCTTAGTTAAAAAATAATTCTTAGGGAGAAAATTGATTGACCTGTTTTTTTGAAAAATTTCGAAACCATAGATATCTAAAATTCCCATAACAACAGTTCGATGGTTTTTTACAGGTTGTAAGGATTTATTGAGCCTGGTTACGAGCCAAGTGAATAGTCTATCATAAACCGCTTTTGCCAATGCATCCCTAGCATAAATTGCCAACTCTCTGTTCAGAGGTGTGATTACAACATCGCCATGAGCATCAATTGTGCGGTGTGTGAATGCTTGGGCCAAATCCCTTAAATCGCATCCCAACAACTGTTAAAAGTAAATCAAGCTATTAAAATAATTAAATTAAACAATCGATATTAGTGATATTAGAGAAGGTAAAAACCTTGTTTATTCATCAGACGAAATATTAGAAATATTTACTGCTTTTTTTACCTTAGAAATTGCTTCTACTGAGGCTGGTTTTAAAATTGTCGCAACTCCTTCAGTTTCAGTGAAACCAACATTGCCCATGTGGAGGACAGAGGCGACGATAGCAAAAAGGTCATCCTGCTCTTCTTGAGAAATTTCCATTACCTTCATGGCCTCAATTACATCTCTGTATTGACTAGCATCATCGATAGTGTCTATTGCACCCTTTGTCTGAAATTAGATTGATTCTAACGTCAAAATGTGATTTCAATATTTAATTGATAATACAATTATTAAATTTTTTTCTTGAATATTTCACGTATAGTACTTTGTTGAAAATTTTGAGATGTGAACAAATCCAAAACTTACCCCACTGCTTAAGTAGTAATATGTATCCAGGTTACGTTTAAGGAATAAATTACGTAGAACATCGTCATTTGCTCCTACAAGGAGTTGATAAAAAATATGGAAATTGCGTTCCCCGGATGATTGGTGTACCACCCTCGACTTTTCCAGAAGATAATTCAGGATATTTCCACCAACTGGGTCACCCTAGAAATAATTTATTAATTATACTCAATATGAAACCAAAACTCAGCAAAATAATTAAAACTCTTTATTCTATCATAAAGCAGCTTATATTATATTAAATTGGAATTTAACGTACTTGAAAATCAAACTGAATATCCATATATTTCCCAAAACGGGAAGAATTGTCATTGCGATTGGTTTTGGCATTTCCAAAAGCTTCCAGAACTGGATTGCTACCAATTAATTTGACATTAACAGCTTCTACCTTCTTCTTGTGTCCAGTAGCAGCAGCTATGAACTCTAGAATTTTTTTTGAAGCCTCAGTTTTTCCTGCCCCGGATTCTCCTAAATTATAATATATTTTTTTAACAAATGATTTTCATTCCTTTATTGGTTTAAGCGAAAGCTTGTCTTATAGAAAGCGGCGAAGTCTTAGAATAGGGCTAACCAAAAGCTCCTGTTTCTACTTAGTGAATCAGTAGTAATGTCGAGAGCAATATCTGACAAAAATCGCAGTGAGGCATTAAGTGGAAACGGAAAGTTTTGGCAAGACATGACAAGCTTTCTTCATTACATTGTTCACTTTTTTTTTTATAAAATTGTCTCCACTTCTGATGTTCAGTCCAAAAAACATAAGCTAAGGATCTGATTTTTTCAGTTTACTTAAGAAATATTACCTATAATTTTTTTTGAGCCTAACTCCCTTAAAGATATGAAATAAACAAAATATAGTATAAATACTTTGCCGCCACTATATTTGATTGATTTTATATTGTGTGTTTTTTTAGTAAGAGATACCTGAGATCAAGATACACTGGTCGTGGTTTTCCTTAGTAAGTGATTGGTAGGCGGTATCGGCGAGTGCAAATCTGCAAGAGAGATTGTAGTCAGTAAAAGTTAAAAAAGGAGTAAATGTAATCCTTCTTCAAGTATAAATGGATACTTGTTCTGTTTGCTTACATGTGTGGAGGTGTTTCAAAAAAGTTTCTTCTCTGGTAGAATTCAATTGTTTCTTGATTATAAATTGGCAGCTTCTTATATGGATTTACGGAGACGAGAACTTGTCCAATATATGTCTGAAAACATATGTAAATTAAAAAATGTCAATATATTATTCATATTATATTTTCAGCTTTAATTTACTCACGTAAATTAAATTTTCTCGAAATCGTTTCCGTAGATTTTCAATAAAGGCCTCTTCACTCTCGAAGTCTTCTAAAAGTACAAAATCTTGGACCCCGACTCGATCTCGTTCGTGCAAGCCTCTTTCCATGTTTTTTGAAATTTGTTTTTCAGGGTGGCGAACTTCCGGTTGGGAACCGGAACGACTTTCCTGGGTATCCGGTGCAACCGTATCTTTCCTGCAACATTCAAAAAGAAACAATTTTTATTTAAAAACTTTCATAATGACGCAAATTTCCTGCCTTGAAATTTTTAAGTGGTATTTCCGAATACAAATTATAATGGAGTCCTAATTAGTCAATTTTCATGTTTATATCTCGCTTACGGTACAACTCTCCTTTTCATTAACTCAATGTTTCAATTTCCTGCTGGGCATTAATTAGGCTGAAGCATCGCCCGAAATCCCGTTAAGAAAGACACCTTTCGCCTCGGCTCATCTTAATTAATCAATTTCATTGCTTACGAGACACAAGATGTCACGTTGTGACTCAGAAGTAACGTAGCAAGTAACCGATTAGTATTCAACTCAACATTCTTTAACGACAAAACATTTCTTTTCTTTTCTTTTTCTTTAAGAAACCGGATTCCACAAAATACAGGAGGTAGTGGTTGACTCTTTGGGTTCAGTGACTGGACTCGGTTAGTTCACTATACAATTTTTCATGCCCCATTATACGATCTCTGTACGCTCGCATTGCAAATGAAGAACCTAAACCATACGTGAAGAGTGACACCGACTTAAGTACTTGCGTGTCATTTATAAAAGCCAAGTTCTACTGTATCAATGTCAGTGATCGAATATTCTATATAATTTTTTACACACTTTGAAAAAGTTATTTATTTCCTACGACATCTGTGTGCGGTCGAGTTGTTTGAAAAAAATGCTATATTCCATTTCATATATATATACTTTCCACTCTAATGCTGCTTTTTATAAACCGGCATCGAGAACTGGAAATGCGAAAAAAAGAAGAAAAAATCAGCGATGAATTCAATTTCATAATTTAATTTCAATTGCTTGGGAATTACAAAACTTAAGTCATTATTATAACATATAATAATTTCAATAATAATATAAAACTGATGCACTGATTAATGCTCGTTGGATATAATTAAAAATTTAAGTTTTAGTATTTATAAGAAGAGATTAATTGATCGCCTACTGTCCGAATGTTATAAACTGGTTGCATTTCCAACCTGGCCTTGTGGACATACGCGATAAGCCTCAGATTAGATACAATATTGGAAATGTCCATAATTTTTCAAGCTACTGATAAAGACATTTGCTTGTAAAAGGTGCTGAAAGAATAAAGGTATAACTGCAAGAACAATTTTTCCATTTTTCTCATTTAAATTCCACATAAAGAGAAAATATGCAGCAAATTATTGTTACCGAAAAGTTTATCATTATACAATAGTGAGCATTATTTTAATGTTTTTTTTTTTTTAACATTTCATTGCAAAATTTCTACCTAATACTAGATTTAAAGAAATATCTATTTCTATCGATTGCTTAAAAGCACTATCATCTGGAATTTTATCAGTTGCACGTCTAAGAACTTGGATCAGTTTTATCTTTAATCTGTTAATTCGCATATTATAAACTTTTTTTTATCAATTTGCACTCACCCCATTTTTTCAGTCTCAGGGTGAATTCTGATGCTTCGCGTTTGATTGTAATAAGGGATTAAAAGGATCTGCCGGATTATTATTACATTTGATCTTGAGCTCTCTTTTGATATTGCACTGCGACGATCGCAACATTGATTCTATACTAAATGATCCTAACATTTAAAATATCGTCTTAAGATAAGATAGGCATATATACCTATAATACGTAGTGAATTTATCTTGATCGGCGCAAGCACATTGTTTCATTATTCTTCAGATTATCGATATCAGAGCTTTATTCTCTCAAGCGAATAAGGTTTATGATAAAAATAAGCATGTCTTCTTTAAAAAAGTTGCAAAATCTCTTTTAAAAAATTATAATGAAAAAATTCTGGGTAATTTTCTATTGCATAAGAACGTATATACATATAATACTAATCAGAAGCAGTCAAATATTCAGGAGTTGAGTAGGATTTTCTTGATTCCTCGTTGCGCACAACGATCCGTGAAATTATGCAATTGCAAATTCACTTTTACGATCTAGATCACTTTCCTCTATATAGCACTATCTTTTTCTCTATTCTAGTAAGTGACAGAAAAACTTTCATTTTCGCGAATATAAAAAGGTTCACATTAATTATAACATTCACTGGGATGTAAGAGAAATCATTACATATATTTTTATAAGCAACTTCATCAGTTTAAATTTACCTTCGGTCCATCTCTTCCTCGTTTTATGAAGTGGAAGATACACCAGTTTTGTTACGACAACTTTCGTAAAATGACTTGTAAATTTTCCACCACCCAATAGTCAATGTCGATTAACTTAATTATGACACTGCTGTAGGTGTTGAAAATACGAAGAGCGAGAATTCCCCCTTGATTATATACAGTCTATAATTAAGCAGATATTTATCACCTGAATGGAACTTCTATTGAATTGAACCGAAGAATTATGTTTCAAGTTGAAAGATCTCGCTATTAAATTACAAATATTCATCTAAAAAATCACCAACTAAAGCAACTTTATTATCCCGGTTATCCAATAAATTGAGATTAGTACGTTAACTTTTGAGGATATGCAGCTTCACTGAAACGATGAGAAACACTGAAGAGAAGTAAAACGAGAATCCGCGTATCATATTTTCGTGACCCCATTGATATCAGAATAAAAAGACAATTCGTTAGAATATATATATATATATATTCATATATATGTATATGATTGCATGACTGATGTCTTGATCGATATTTTAAATGTGTGGGTATGGCATTGCTTTTAATTTATGTTATATTCCTTATAAAGAAAAATGTGATATTCGCAAATACTCTGACCCAAATTCGAGTTCATGTAAAAGATTCATAAAAAATAAGGATATCATTGTACGCTCCGCCGAATATTTAGTTGGCTGAAAAACTGGCATAATTTTTTTCGATAGAGAATATATTTTTAGACCATTATCATATTCTTGATACTGGTTATTAATTGAAGTATAATTACTTCTTTGTTTTCGGAATTATAATTACTTTTTAGTTAAAATTAGTAGTTTACTCTTTTTTTTTCTTTTTTTTTTAACTTGAAATACTTAATTTAAGGAAATCCTTCGTTTTCTGATTTTTTTTTTGTTGCAATGTATGAGATTTTGCATCAGCGTCTGAGTCACTCACGCGCTGTTCATGAACCTGCCAATGATGACTAAGAAATCACCTTCGGTTATTGTGAAAGTTTACCAGGTGCTTATAAAGCCGAGATCCAAGAGACGAACATCAACTGCTGATTCCCATTGTTTAAACCAGTCGCGTGCAGAAAGTCACGCGACATTAAAAAATTTCAATTCAATTACAAAGAGTGGTATAAAAGGAATAATGTATTCTGAAAAATATCAAACTTTTAGTTTTGTAAATGATCATTTTTGAAGTCTGAACTTTCGATGTAACAATACATTGCACAAAAAGACCCTCATATAAGATTATGCAAATATACATAGCAATTAAAATACCAGCATGTATTCTGCATTGATTAGATGACCAATATAAATTCTTATATCAGCTCATACAATAAAGTATATGGACAAGAGACTCTCTGACAAGTGATTGCTGCAGTTTTTTATGAACCAATTAGGGTCACATTCACAACGTTACATTGCAATGTGTCATTTTTACGGAGGTTCATACGATAACTGATTTATAACTGGTCACATGAAAAAGCTGTATATTTGTGATTTTATATAAACTAGACAGAGCCCGCACATTATTATAAAACATTACAATATTTCAGAATATTTAAATCGAGAGTGAAATGTTTCTATATAAAATATTATAAATATTATATTTATGTAGTAAAATATCTTATCCACGCACTATTTGAACAAATTTAATTGTATTTTAACGCATTTAACAATATTTTACCGAATATTCTGTAATTTTATTATACATATATAAAAAGAATTGATGGTACTTGCTGGCTGAATTATTAATTCGAAAGGAGTATGCATGCAAATATTGAAACATTATTTTCCCTTTTCGCGGGAGAGTGTTTGCTGTTGCACCCTCGTTTCATAAGTAAATTGGGTCAAGTACCAATAATACCGATTCGTGAAAGAAACATATGCTACTTGTATAATTTTTTCCCCATCTCTGTTTGTTTTGATGACGGAGAGTGTACACTTTGATATAGTGTGTCATCACTTTTCAGGGGGCGAAACTCATTAACATTACATGGCAGAGTCTTTCCTGCGTCTTAAAATACAAGAGACAATAGGAGAGACTAATTATTATTTCGTGCAGCAGAAATTGTCCAACATAGTAGTAGAGGATTTTATTGGTTTCGATTAGTGAATTATAAATATCGAATTATCATCCTTTATAGAGTTCTAAAGCGTCGATAATGATTTAATTAGTGATTTTCGGAGTAAATTGCTAAACGATCGGGTGAAAACTGAGGCTAACCTTATGAAATGAAAAAAGCGAAAGGGCTAACCGGTTTCCGGAATTATGGGTTACCTGTTCTCTTATATATGTTGCAGAGAACATATGCAATCGACCTACTGCCATCCATATCCTATAACTTTATGCAAAGCTAGTCAATAGGCCGAATAACCCGATTATAAAGACTCGTTGAACCCACTTCCGGTGCTAATTTGTCGACTTTCACGACGTATATGGGGGCCTTAATCGATTGTATTCAGTCGTTACTATTGACTATTAGGCGATTGGGTTTACAAAAGAATTAATGAATGAGTTTAATAGAAATATTATTAGAATCATTATCTACAACACTTTTAATGTCGCATATGATTTTCTTTCTTGAGAATATCCCCTGATCGGTTTGTTTTCTAGCTCTTGTACGAAAAAGACTATATATCGCAATTATTGTAATCATACTGTGTAACTTAATGGCAGTAATAGTGCAAGTCTTTATATGTACTGTTATCGCGTCTATAGCATACAGCAAAATAGACAGACTTTACGCTCGCGCATTAACCTCTATAAAAAAGACTTCCGCCTTGCATATATCACATGAAATGTCCACTGAATGCCGATTCCGTTCTTGTTATCTTTTATATAAGATAGCGGAAAAAGAACGCACTGTCTGTATTGTTCATTCTAAGCAGTTTCCGGTTTTTGGGGTACAGTTACGTTGAGAAATTTCACGTGCTGATACCCTCACACAGTCTTTACACTTTTCTTGTGGATCAATTTTTCTTGTTGACCAATTCCTTTATTCGTATATCTGCAAATTGTACAAATTTTGTGACACGTACTATCCAATATAAGGGGACAGTCACAGAAAAAGAAGAGTAGAAAGGGCAAAGACTCGAGTCTATTCACCGAAATAAATTTGATTCTATTTTTGGATTCAAAGTTTAGCTTGGAAAGTAAGAGCAAAAGGCGAGTGAGGAAAAGCGTCTTATCTTTCTAGTCATATATTTAATTGAATGCGTTTATACCCACAAATCAGATTCAAAGTATAAATACATGAATATATGCATTAGAAAATTGTGATAAACATTATATATACTTTGTCAAATAAAAGTATTATATAGCTTCTCTTTTGAGTATATACCAAATATAAAAAAGTTTAACATAAAAAGAGGAAATTGAAATTCTGAGCAGATCTTCCTATGCGATAGAACCATCTTTGTGTTAAAATTCGAACCGCGTTCCGTGTTAATTATAATTTTATGAAGCTCTTGAATTTCGTTATAAGGATTTTATAAAAGATTCCTAGGCCGAGTAGGATATTAAATTCGAAATACACAGTATTTTTTTTTAATCGGTTATACTTTAATGCTTAATTTTATTAGGTCGTTACAGCAGCTTCCCTTCTCCACTCTTTACATTTTACTACTGAAGTGTACTAGTTTATTATTACGCACTGCAGTCGTCGCTCCCGACGCTTATTAGGTTCATGGCAGCCGTGAAAACCATGAACTTCGTTGGTTCCATGCTGACTGATTCAAGGTCAAGCTGAATCAGAACTCACCAACCGGTTTTTCGAAGAACTTTCGGAGAAGAGACGATAGTCTCTCGAGACTAGTATTTTGAGATTATATGATGAATATCATATTCAAATTTAAATCGACAGTACAAAAATAATGCGAAAGATATAAATTATTATGATCGGACATCCTCACTTATATAAATTGACAATTATTTCGAATATATATATATATATATACACATAAAACTCTAACTTTTTGCATAAATTCTAACTGCAGTGCTGTGTAAACATGTGAAAATTTACAGTTTAAACACGACGAGTCAGAAGTGCGTGTTCGACATGTGAAACTATAGTCTACGTTCCGCGAACCGTGAAATATGTCTCGGTAAACGGAAGGACAGCATTAGATTTTAACTTGAAGTAAACAAAAAATAATTTGTATGCATCACCTTTATTTTTGCCGTATAACGGGTTTTATGATACCTTATTACCGGATATTATTTTTTATAAAATATCTCTTTATAATATAATTCGCAGAATATAAGTTACAATCTTTATATCAGCATCTGTCATTAAAGTTATAGTAATAAAACAAAAACTATAAAATGAAGCGATACTTTTATTTTATTAATCTTATCAGATGTCGAAAGTTATGCATCTACCTACACAAAAATTTAAATCCCGCAGGTAATAAGATATTATATCAAATTTTATGCTCTATTTTTTTTTCTTTTGTTCTTTAATAAACTTGGCCTTTAAAGATAAATGTAAATGTCTCGTGACTAATGGCGTAATCACATTTCACTCGTTTCAGTGCATTCTGAGTCAGCAAAGTGTATACGGAAATCACCTGAACGTGCTAAAGCGTCTAATGTATCGAAATAATCGCGAAAAGAAAAATATAATTTTTCAAACGGATATTTGTAGATATACGTGAAAGTAAATTTTGGCATTTTTGCTTTAATATTTGAAAAAATGATTACAATGTAAATTGCAATGCAAAGAATTACATATCGTGAAACAGCGATTCGAACGCATCTGCGCACGCGAATGTGGTGAAAGGCACTAAACAAATGTGAATTACATTTTTTATATCTGTCAACGTAAAACGATCGATATTATGTAATATCGCTTGGAAATAAAACGATAATTACGTGCTCTCGCTGAAATAATGCAATCGATTTAGAAGATAAATAAAATTCTTTATTATATATATGTATTCATAATTAATGTATGCTGAGACTGATGAGAGTATATTTACATTATTCATTTCTATAATAAAAAATTAAAACGATATCAATTGAAAGTATGAAACTTAGAACATCTAGTGAAAGTTGAAGTCATAAAATACGTAAAAAGTTCTCGTATAAAATATATTTCTCATATTTCTCGTCTTCGTTATTTATACATTTTGTTTTGTTTTCGACTTTCTCGTTTGCTTTTACTTTTATCTTCCATCATTTTTCCTGACCTTCGTGAGGCCGTAAGATCAATTTTTTATGCTCAAGTCGCGTTTTTTCCTCTGAGGAACTAAAATAACAGATAAGTGGTTCGTAAAACCATCCCAGCGAGCTGAGCAACGATCAGTTCACGATTCTGCAAAGAAAACAGAAGCATCGAACCACTAAACTATCTTCCAAGAACGATCAATGGTAGCATTGCGGTAGCATAGAAACGTGAACAATTTTTAGCCGAGAATGGAAAGAGAACAGCAGAGTTAAGTCTTTGTTCTGTGGGCATATTTGCTTGGAAAATGCGAGCGTTTATATAGTTAAGATCTCAGATATAGGTAGAGGAATGAGAGACACGAGTTGAGAGACTGCAGACATTTCAACAAATCAATCTGCACGATGATGAAGATCTTTCTGTGGAACAAAGAGACTCAGAAATTTCCATTCAATCATTTCATACAATATATTTCTATTTTTTGTCTCATAATAAAACCATAGAAATATGTGTCGTACTCCTTCTTTTAGTTAAAAAATATTCGACTCAATTCTGACTTTCATATTTAAGAGTGACATCATTTCCAGGATAAAAGTTTGGGCGACCGATAAGCCAAATATAAGGCATGAGAAGTATATGAAGAATTTTTCGTAAATTGAATTTCTTTTCGAAAAAATTGTATTACTGGTCTAAAACTCAATTTTTGAAATCCTAAAAATTCCTAAAACTCTTTTAAAATTCCTCTGTGGCTAACTTTGCAATCTGATATTACGAGAAAGTCAGTCATTCTTGTTGAAAAGTTTCAGATTCATTCTTTTCTTATTTCTTATCTCAACTCGATCACTTCCATTATGTGTAACTGTAATTTTATGTTTACTTATAGGTAGGACTTGAAGCCAAGAAAGTAATTATGCATTTTACATATCTTCTATATCTTCTTTTCTTAAATGTATTATTTATCATTTGTAATCTTCGTGAAAGACCGCGTCATAATGGTGGACTATTATATAGCTATTAGGACATTAGACTTTGCCAAAATGCATGCATGAATCGTGTATATAAAACATAAAGATCGATCGTCTCTCAATATGAGTCATGACCCAAATTTTAATGTCTTCAAAGGCTCTTTAAGTGTATATTCTTCCAAGAAAAGACTTATTTTACGATGTTAAGAAACAAGCGTGTGAAAAATTACAGGTTATTCAGCATTATTGGCAATTACGATCATTATTTTTAAATAATTGAGACAATATGGGTTACTTTTTATAAGAGATTAAATGTCAGTCAAAGTTATTTCCTTTCAGAAGTTTTTATTCTATCTAGAATAGTCCTTTTAATCGAGTTGATTAACTTTTAAAATTATTTAACAAGCTTTTAATGTGAAGAAAGTTTTTCTTTTGACAGTTAAACTTCTTTAAGATGCGAACAGTATCATGACAGAACCACTGCAGTTATTTATAGTAAGTATACAGATCGAAAGTCTAAACGCCCCTCAAAAGAAAAAAGGTCTCTTCAGTTTGTTCGTTACAAGAGTCTACCTTTGATAATTTAAAAATATTTCTGAATAAGAACAGTTAGTATATTGCTTGTTGAAGAATTTAATGATATAAGAAAATATCTTGGCTTACTTTCATGTTTACATACATGATACATGTTTACTAGAAATTTTATGTAATCGCGAAGAAATTAGAGGAGAAGTTCACTTATTTTCTTCTTTTGAAAAATCAATGTGAAAGCAGGTTTTACAACATATGTTACATGCATATGCATGCAGTTGTGTGGAGAAATAAATAGAGTACTCTAAGCAGTTATTGATCAAGCAATTTTCATTGACTAATCTTTTAATATATGTGCGCTTAATAAAAAATCTTCAAACTTAATCTTCATGACAAAATAGTAATCCAATTATCATCATCAGTTGTAAACAAAGCTGGAATTATTACTTTATCCGCATATATTGCATTCATCTTTCATTTTCAAAAAAACTATACCTATAATTATATACAAAATAGCAGAAATGAAAAATAAAAGCCTCATATATAATCCATTAATGAAGCTAATGTTTGAATGGTTTATACATGTTTCGCATACCTACCTCCAGATTTTTCCTGCCTTCTTCTTCTTCTCTGATTGAATCCAATTTCACTGATTTGGTCACTGATTCTTCTGGCACTGCTTGTCCTTGGAAAACTTTTTAGATAACTAACAAAAGCAGTTTTAAGTCAAGTCATCCGGAATTTTTGGCCTGAAGGCTGAAGGATAAGGTTCGCAGGAATGGGTCTTTTTGATCTTGTTTGGTTGTCGCGGTGATCGGCACTAAACTAAATATTTTTCGTGAAGGAGTGACGCCTGCGAATGCTGATTGCATGCGGAACTCGGTTTGACGGAAACGGTCGAAACCCGTATTTTGTATTGGGCTGGAGGAGCGAAGACCTCGTGGTCTTCGAAACCGGCTTAGTGGCGAACCTGGAGAACGTGTTGGCGGCTAGAGAGTGAATATCTTAGTACGTGTGCACAGCACGGCGCGGTGTAACACACCAAACTGTTGGTCTGCTACACCATCGACGGAAAGTAGACGCTGAAGAAGACGGAGTGGCAAAGGAGGTGGAGGAACCGGGAACAAGAGAGAGAGGCGGCATGCGACATAAAAAAGGCATTTTCTGTGTGAGAGCGTTTGGTGAATAGGAGTGAGGCCAGAACGATGATCCGAACAATCGGAACAATCAGAACATACGACTTCCTTAATCTCCTGATCCCTAAAATCAATCACAAACCAGATAAGGTGAAATGCATTCCAGCAAACATGTTACTGAACCTGTAACTCTGTTCTGGAACGGAAAGTAACATGTTCTAGGAGGGGTTGGTAACGAGTTATTGAAAATGTCATCGCAAGTTGAAATAAACTACATATTCTAGAATGTTGTTACAAACCAGGCCATACAAATAGGAAACGTAGGAGGTAAATGACCTAGTTTTAGGGAAAAAAAAAATTATACGAGCATAAAGTTTGGGGAAACTAAATTTGCTCTTTATATTTCAAGAAGTTTTTAAGAATTTTAGGAAGTTGTTAGGAATATTTAAGGGATACGTATATAGATAAATGTTATCTATACGTGCGTGCACTAATTTATTGCAAAACTTTCTTCAAACAAAGAAAGATGTTATTGAAAAATTCGCGAAAGGGCTGGAAGTATATAAGGAAAAATGCAACAGATTCTGATGCGAATCTAGACAGGAAACCGCGCAGAAACTATGAGAATGCAACTGTAATGAAATTATATGGTCTCTTATGAATTTCCATATAAGAATAGAAACTTGCAAGATTCCGTTTCACATACGTAGAATAGAGACTGCTTTTAAATGGAGAGCATTTTGTACAGGAGTACCAAAATATTTGTTAGATTCAGATATAATATTATCGATAATTGACTTTGGTTCTTTTTTGCTTACGGTAATATACTTATTATAACGGAATATAGTAAATTTAGTAAATCGTTTCTTTAGAATAGCAAATATATTGATTTCGTATAATAAACTGTGAATATAGAGTTCGCCTATTTTGAGGAGTTATTGTTATTTCAAATGACTTGACATCATTTTTTCACGGTACAGTAATACTGTATACGAGCTTTGGATTTTAAAATAGTCTACGCACTATTTGCCGCTACCACGTTCCGTGGTCAAGTCGTTGACCCATAATTCAGTAGGTATATGAAGAAAAAAAAACCTTCACAGATCACGTACTTTGAAGATTTTCTCCACTTCAGAGAAGATTTTCATATTTATAACAGTATTAATAATAACAGTCCATTTCAAAATTTTCCTGATACTCAATCCTCATCTCATTCACGTATAGTTTTAATTACATTTGACAAACTCGATTAATCAATTTTACTGTTACTCAACAGTTCTTACTTGACAAGTTTGTAATTATGAAGAATTTGTCTTGTCACGTGCGTTCCTTTGAATGCGTTTGAAATTACAAAAGAGGCAAAATGAAGAAAGGAACTTATAATTAATACAATATCCGACTAAGCGCTTATTCGGAACTCTTTAGACTTACATTCTAAACCATTTTTAAATAAATTAACCAGTATCAGATTTTTTAATGGAAATTTTATTTTCTTTATATTCATATTTTAATTGTGAATATTATTGTATCCACCAACTAGTAAGCAAACATGCAAATACATTAATTTCTCATGCAAACACACAGTTAAGGAGTATACAAATATTATACATAACTGTCATTGCACAATAGATAAATAGCATATGTATTTATACCATAAACGCGCAAATAATACACACACAGATATAATACACTTTTAACAAAATACCTTTTCTATAGTTAACATAATAACATATTTTATCTAAAACTAAGAATATCCAATATTTTACAAGCTATTAACCATAAAATCGTGTCATGAAAGAAGAATCTCTAGCTATAGGTTTATACTTCACAGAGCGAAAGTAGCATTTGTTGCTTGCTGCGAATCGAATCATGTCCACGACTTGGCATTAAGGCAGGTGTGAAAAAATTTAGGACTGGTTTACAGTACGATCGCGTGATTATGACCCATTGAATGAATAGGCATGAAAATGAAACGCGCTTTAAAAGGTGCATTTATTAAACAGTAAAATACAGTTTCAAATTGAGTGCAAATACGTGAATGATTCAGGAAATTGTGTATTTCAGAACCATGTGAATGAAAAAAATGTTATATTCTATTTCTGGAAAGAAAATTATTTTCTCTAAGATAATATTTGCTGGTTGAACGAAAGAGTTTTATAGGGCGTTTTCAGTTTTTATCGGAAAAAGGCGTTTCAAGGCATATAATTTATAGTTTCTGAGCTATGAGTATATATATATATTGCATCCTGCTTTAATCCAACAGAAAAACTGATAGATACCATATACATCATGCGTATATACTAATGTAGCAAAAATCAAAGTTCAATAACTGTAATATATGCGTTTGATGCACATTTTGGCTTCCCTGCATCGACTTCGTCGTCTTTCTCCAACTAATGTTCGGTAAAGAAACATTAAGAAAGGAAGGAGAGATGGAATATGATTTATCGGTTACTGACTTTTAGTAGACTTACTTACGATAATGTTTCAAAAGATAAATAATAGTTTTGACCCATCTGTGGCGAAATACCAATAAATCTTTTCCATGTATGGTACCTAAAAGAATGTAGAAAATTACTTTTAACTTGTTTGTTTATTTTGTCGCACAAACTCGTAGGTTGTAAACTTGATTCTTTTATTTCCAATATATTAATCTTTGAAAAATTAATCAACTCACTGATGAAATTTGCTCTGCATTTTTTGTTATAGGAACTGTTCTGTATTTTCATTTTTCAATCAAGTTTACATTAAAATGAACTTTTCACCTGGATGCCTGTATGACTGTGTCTTTGTGACACTTGAACTTTCAAAGGATCGAAAAGTTGCGCTTCACTTATAGTCACACTGCCAGGGTCAATGCCAATTGCCCTGACAAAGAACATATTAATAAATAATTAGGAGCAAATGGAAAATTAATTCCTGGTACTTTTTGTACAAATTGTATAATATTGTCTTTCGTGAAGTGAATTAAGTCTGAGCGATAAGATGTAAATTTTGAAATTTAAATTCTATAAGAACTCACACTAACTAGGATAAAGATAAAGAGGTACAATTTGACTATCTATATAGTATAGAAGTTATATTCCCTTATCTAGGTGTCAAGTTCATTATAACATATATTCACATATATAATACGATGTCCAAGTGTGCTCTTTGAGTATAACAACTGTAATAAATGACCGGTCAGTGGTACTTTGCTTGTGAATATATGTGCATAATATACTAATGTATACATCATACATAGACATAGTGTACATACATCAACTGGATTTCGATCGACATCACCGCCTGTAGAAAAACACCCCCGAGGGTCAAGTCTACCTTCATGTCGCCTAAAGAGTTAGTCTAACGCGCGCAATCGTGTTCGGAACACGAGCTTATAAGCTCTTTTAAAAATACCACCTGTTTAATCTGTTTTGCTTCGCGCTCGATTGTAATTAAAAAGTCGATTTTTTACAATTTAGTTAGTTCTGTGAATTGAACTGAATAATTCTTTTTTCTCCTTGTGGACAAAAGAGGATTTTAAAATGTGCATTGGAATATTACTGAATCGATGAATCGTTACAGTGAGTTTTTATTATTGCAATAGCACTGGAAAAAATCTAGTAGATTTCATAAAAGCACAAGTATATAATTATTTTAATGAAATAAGCTTTTTGCCCTTTTGGTATATTAATAGTTTTATTCAACCATTTCTTCTTAATGGATAAAAAATTATTTATATTTAAAGGAAAAAATTAAGACAGAGGCAACGATTTTAGGCTCATCCATACAGATTAACGAAAATAGATATTTATGACAAAGTTCCATCGCTCTATTATTTCCATTGATGATTTAATTAAATATTTAGAATAATAGAGACGAAACGTGAGCTAATGATTCCTTCTGCCTCAGAAATTATTACAAGCATTACACTCTTATATTCACGTGTTAATAATTGCAAAACATCGTACTGAAAATAAAAAATTCATGATGAGTAAATAACTATAATTATTATTAGTTATTATTAAGCCAATGTAGATATATTTAGATGCAAATAACTAGCTCTATTCGTTTGACTTAAATAAATCTTTGTATTGTTAACAATCAGTGAAAGTTGAAAAGAACTTTTACTGTACACATTTAGAATTCCCATTATCTATTTCCTGACAGTTTATCAGTTGAAGTGCATTGCATGTACTTTTTTAGTAGTTAATTGCTCGTAATTATGGTAACAAAGTGAGAGGAGATTCATCTTATATATGCGAACAAGATGTCTGTACTCGGTCGGAACGACTGCATGGGAAAATCGCTGCTTGTCGATCACATTAAACAATTCAGGATAAAATGCATTTCCAAAGTCTAGTGAAATAAGAAATTCCCAGCATGCAAGAGGAGAAAGTTATACACACAATAATCCTATATACTTCCCATATTTAATTAAATTGTATAATGAAGGAAGTATCATTTTTGTTTCCTATACTTGTTTGGATCGTTTATTGTCTCCTATCGTAGGCAAACTTGATAAAAATCCCTAGAATAAGATTAGATTTCAATAATATAAAAAAGGGATATTTAGAAATTCGTAAACCTCTATAGTTAATTTTGAAAATGAATTGGTTGAGCATTAGTCGAAACCAGCACGTGGCCGCATAAATTTCCGTCGATTTACTCAGAGACCGGAAAGATACGATGAAGGATAATGAGACATCCTGCACGCCTTTCACCTGCCAGTATAAGCCAGTTGGCATGACCTCTCCACTTATTTTATTAAAATAAGTAATGAAAACACATAATTCATCCGAGTCTCAATTTTTGAATCTCTTATTACTACTTTTTCATT
This sequence comes from Synergus japonicus, assembly GCA_900474275.1. Taxonomy (NCBI): domain Eukaryota; kingdom Metazoa; phylum Arthropoda; class Insecta; order Hymenoptera; family Cynipidae; genus Synergus; species Synergus japonicus. The sequence continues at coordinate 125,314 of UCOH01009292.1, read as the reverse complement.
TTCATAAAAAGAGCTTGAATTTTTCATTATTTTTTTGTTATAAGTTAACGGATGGTGATGCTGAGAAATCCATCACCGCTGCGAGGCGAAACTCCGCCGAAGAATACGACAAAATTTGAACAGAAAAAAGGCCCAAAATCAAGGGGGACCAGTCCAAGTGAAAGATTAACAGGATCTCGTGGCAATAGTCCTGGAAAAAATACATTAAATTCGAAAGGGCCACGAAAAAGTCCTTCTCTTGGATCGAGAGGAAGCGAGTAAGTTGAACAATGATTTTATTAGAAAAATACATAACTTAAATGCCATTAACGGACGATAAATTATATTCGATTTTTGAAGCACGCAATATTCTCATAAAAGACTATAAAATTGGTATATTTATTTTCCCTCAAATGATAGATTGTTATGGTTCAGGGAAATTAAAAGGCAAACATGTTGACTTTGATGACAAAGCATTCCTCATAACAAAATTATATTTCACTAATTCGATCTTACAATTATTAATTGTGCAATTTAAGAAAGTTATTGCGATATTACAGCTAGGATAAGTGTGCAAGTTCTTCTTTAATAATGATTATTTTTATGTTTTGATTGAAAGATCTCTTGTATTTATGAGCTAGTTATATTTTGATATCGATTTTATGGGTGAAAAGACTCCTTACAAGGTCACGCATTCGGTATTAAGTACCCTTAGCTACATCATTGTGTGCTGTATATTATACCAAAGATCCAAATAATTGACATCCTTTTCACCGCACTTGGATTTTTGGCATAACTTTGAAATCCGGACTATATTTTAGGCCTGCTAGAATAATTGCATATAATTCATAGGTAAACTTCGACGACTTCATTTATAATTGTTATTCTCTGTTGTGATAACAATCATTAAATGTCACTTCACATGCATGGCAATAAATTGTATGATAAGTCCATGATCCATGACTTTCATTATGCAATATTGGCAATTGTAGACATTTTGAAAAGTGTATAGTTTGCCCTTGAACGTCCCTTTTGACACGCTTCATATCATGATTAATTTCCAAATGGTTTTAGTAAAATGACTTATCACACGTTTCTTTTTATGCATTTTGAACACGATAATTAAATATTAGATTGGGTCACATGTCGGAGTGTGACAAAGGGGGTGACTTCGAACTTTGGCTGTCCTAATTACACCTTTCGAAACTTATATTTTGCTTGTCCATTTTCGTGTGACAAGATTGAGGTCACGAAATATGGACATTGGTAGTTTATAGGGCATAAAATTGGTGATTCAAATCATTTCTAATGTGTGGGAAGCATGTTCCCTATGCTGATGAATTCCATATTAACGACATTAATAAACTATTCGCGAAATATCGTTTGTAGAGTATTAATTGCACATCAAAGTAAAATTATTAACTTCTTCCTTAATCCACGTATCTTATTATATACGTGCTTTTGAAATAATCGACTCTCGCTGAATAACAGAATATGGGGTATTTCCAGATAATTTTCACAATACACGCACAATGATATGATTTGCGTGTAAGGGCTCCCTCGTTGTATATGCATTTAAGTTTAAAAGAGCAATGACCGATTTAAAAATACACTCTGATGCTTTTCATAATGATTATATTTAAAAACGAATATGACATTAATATTGAATAAGGTGACATTACTTCAATGTTTATAGAACTGGGAGTATAGAAAGACTTAATGATGGAGATCGAAGAGCGATTGCTTCAAAGCACATCCTTCCAGAGAACAACATCAATGTCGTCATTAGGTAAGTTACGTGGATAAAAAGAAAATTTCAATTGTATTCCCTATACCTGTAAAATATCTTTAATATTACTTATATCCTTTGAATAAGTGAAGTTTATGAATACATATGTGCAAGTTGCTATTCGTGCCATCCCTTCAATTATAAGCTTGTTAGCATGATGATTCTCGGGAAGAATTCAAGCCTTGATTATAAATATAGGGATAAAAGGAAAAACATTTATGAGACTATCTTTTACCTGATCCTTACACATTTTTCTCTCTTCTTAGAGTGCGTCCGCTCAGCAATAAGGAAATTAAAACCGGCGATGACATGGCCGTTCAATTTCCTGGCGGAGGCCAGATATACGTAAGTATATTTTTCTGACAAGGAATTACCTTCGGAGGCAGGTCAATCCTATATAATAGTTGCATACGGCCTCATTGCGCCAGGTCTTATCCTCTATAATGTTCAAAATGTCGAATAATATTGAAGATGATCAGATAAGAAGCTCTTTTTTTCAAGAATTTTATTCCCTGCATAAAATCCTATGTTCTTCTCTGCTGTAGATTTTCATGTTATCATATTTATGTTTCACAGTTGTTCTTATTTCATTTAAGTAAAGAACATTTCTGCAAACATATAAGAGAAATACAACTTTGGTATCATTTATGGTAAATCTGAAACTTAAAAAAAGTTTTAATTTGTTTTTTGCTTTCATGTATATCAGTGCGATGGCTTCGCTCATAGCACGGACAAGAAGGCGAAGCTATTTTCTTATAATGTTGTCTTCGAACCTGCAGCCACTCAGGAGGATATATTATTATATTCTGGCATTAAAAAGCTAATAGAGATGGCGGTCGAAGGTTTCAGCTGTACGGTCTTCTGTTACGGTCAAACCGGAAGTGGCAAGACCCATACACTTACGGGACCGCCTGGACTGGTATGAATACGTTGTATTTTTTTTTTTTTCTTTTTCATCTTTCTCAGATAACTTCATTAATGGAACTTTCAAAGCCTTTCATCGAAATCAGCTATTTTTACAATTTTAACGTACCTGGGAATTTTAATTGTTTGCCCTTTTATAATATCATTCTTATATTCTCAAATTCTTCTTTAAAGTAGAAATAAATTTATTGTGTCAAATATTCTTTGTATATACTGCGGAATCATGCTGTATATGTGAAACAACAGTGACAATCGATCGCGGAGGTTGTCCATTCTACAATATTATATACATGGGTTAAACTTATCTCATATTTCCGCAGGACACGCAATATCACTTTTGATAAAGTCTGTCTACCTATATTTTTAATCATACATTTTATACCAATTGTATATTGAATTTTTGATCAAGAAATTTCAGTTGTAATGTTTATCAAAATCTATTCAGTTTAAATTTACGCAAAAAGGAAGATATTATAAAGTGAAGTAAATAGTATAGTAAAGTAATATATAAAGTAAATTTCAAAGGATAAATCATGAAATTTGAGGGAATATTTTACAAGTTTTAATGATGAAATTTAACAGGATTTAATAGGATTGCTAATAAAGAAATGGTTTTACTAATTTTAGTTTGAGCACGTGAACCCCTACTCGGAGGATCATGGACTGGTCTTCCGCTCATTTGTCTACCTCTTTAAAATTCTGCAGGAACGGCGGGAATTTAATTTTGTCTTGAAAGCATCCTTTTTGGAAATTTATAACGAGAAGGTTATAGATCTACTTAATCCTGGTTCCAGAAAACCACTTGCTGTTCGGTGGAGTAAAAAATCACGAGGATTTTTTGTTGAAAACCTTTTTACAGTTGAATGTGAAGAACTTGACGATCTTTTAGCTGTATTAGAAGAAGGTCAGTTATTTTTTATTACCGATACAGCTCTTCGATTTCTCAACGTGAATTTAATTGCTGATATTAATTTCACATTATAGGCATGAGAAATAGAGCTGTCGGTTCGCACAATATGAATGATCATTCCAGTAGAAGCCACACAATTTTGACTGTGCACATAACTTCCGAGCAGCAGGTGAGTCTCCGAATAATGATATTACCTAGCTACATATTATTAACTTGTTTTTCACTTGTAAATATTGATCTTCGATTTATTCAAGATGGAGAATGGTGTTTTCATTACCAGGCAAGGAAAGATCAATTTTGTTGATTTAGCTGGTAGTGAAATGACAAAAAAGACTCAAAGTGAGGGAAAAACTTTAGAAGAGGCGAACAACATTAACAAAAGTCTGATGGTTTTAGGTGAGTTTGAATTAATTTTCTCTATACCAGTTTTATTTTCCTCTACATGAAATGCAGGGTAACCAGAATGAAAATTTGTTGCAAATTGCCTCTTAAATATTTAATACTTCCAATATGCATCACAAAAAGGAATTCTTTAATTTAATTCTGTTTGGCTATTTATTGTTCTTTCGATCATCCCTTTGACCCATAGTTTACCCTCTGTATTTGTGCAATACTATAATCGATTTGCACTAAATTATTTTCCTTGAAGAAGCGAAGCTTTTCACCGTCGTCCTTTTACCCTTTTATTTTTCGTTACCAAGAGGGACTGAGGGTTTTTTTCCTTTCAATTATTCAGAATCTTTCATGGATCAATAGGTAGTTTCGACAATGATCAGATAAAGGAAATATTTTCAGTTTCAAAGAATTAATTCTTGGATAAAAAGTAATTTTATCTCATTTTTAACTTCCTTTTTGAGACCCTTTTTTCAATTTTGATTATACTTATTAGTAATTTTTTTCGCACCGATAATTTTAATTTTATTTCCCGAAACTAATAATTGTTAAATTACGGAAATTTATCACACATTCCGACTTCTCCGACGATATAAGTTCATAAAAGTTGATATGTACATATATGTATATGTGATTATTGATTCCACGATTACGAAGCTATCTAAAAATAATAAATTGCTGTTAAAGTTCTGGTAACTACCTATGTAAACTTGGCGCTATTTTAGAATAAATACTTATATGAATATTACATGAATTATTATTATGTGATTATTGAATTATGCTGTGAATACTGCAATAAATTTATAAAAACTATATTTGTACTATGTACAATTTAATTATTATTCGTCTAGGTTATTGCATTGCATCTTTAAGCGATGGTAAAAAAAAAGGTGGACACATTCCTTATCGGGACAGTAAATTAACAAAATTATTAGCTGATAGTCTCGCTGGGAATGGAGTTTCTCTTATGGTGAGTTGACAATTTGACAGAGAATTTAATACTTACATCTTTTCAGATTTTTATAAAAAATTCTTGAAATTATTACAGATTGCCTGTGTATCTCCGGCTCGTTCCAATGCAAGCGAAACCTTAAATACTTTACGATATGCCTCAAGAGCAAAAAAAATTCGCACCAAACCAATTGTCGTTATGGTATGAAAAACTTTACAAATTGTTAAATATTTATTGCTTTTTCCTCTGAAATTAACTTTATTTTTAACTCTTTTTACAGGACCCAAGAGAAGCTTTAATTATAAGTTTAAAACGAGAAGTTAGTGCCCTTCAAACGGAAAATGATCACCTCAGAGCAGCTCTTCATCTCGGAAGTGATGCTTCTAACTTCAGCCGCAGCGATTCTAAGGGTGCGATTAAACATTTTTACTCATATATTGTTTACATAATTAAGTATTATAATTATTTTTAATATTATTCGCTTATTCAGCGGAAAGTCGAGTGCCAAAAACTCCACCGGTGGATCTAGATAAATTAGCAGATCTAGAAAATTCAGAGCTAAGCGAACTGATCCGCGCTTATATCACGGAAAATGAAGCCTTGCGTCGTGAAAATGCTGAACTTTATTCAACACGTGAGCAAGTGATACGAGACCAGGAAGTTGTTTGCAGGGAGAATGAAAGACTTTTGAAAAAATTAGAGGATGTAAATTCGTAAGTATAGCTTTTTTAAATGCGCTGAGTCCAAATTCTAAGCTCAAAATTAAATTATTATTTATTTAAATTAATTATTATTTATAGAGTATGTTGTCGATCGCCCATTATACCAGCACGACCAACTTACTCTTCAGAAATGCTAAATGGATCAATCAATGAAGATCTTCCAGGTGCAACGAATATATGGACTAATCCGAATGCAGATTCAACTCCACCAAATTATTCCATCTCGAGGGTATGAATAAAAAATCTATCAGTATATAATCTCTTTTTATTATACAAATCGAATAAAACATATATGTATATTAGATAGTTCAATTATTCCCTTGTGTATAGGATTTGCTAGACGAAAGTGGACTCTCAAAGTATGGAAGTGTTATGCCCCAAAAAGTACTGAAAGAACTAGACAAGAGACGAATTATAGGTAGCGTGAATAATATTGCCGAAGCTTACAAAGACAAAAGTCATCATCGTCGTCATAATTCCTGGGACAATGGAAACGGATCATCAACTAGTTCGGACCAAACCACATCTCCAGTAAATGGCATTCGGTAAGATTTTTCTTCACTTCTTGAATTTTTATTATTTTTTTTTTACGTGTTTGCATGTTTCTGTTATACATGCACCAAAAAGAATGCACAAAATGTTTTGTGGTGTGGTTTTTACATACATACTTTTTCTTACGGTATCGTAAGGTGAACAACTTCTTAATTAACGCAGTCAGAAAAGGTCTACATTGCGTCGGACGTCGACGGTTCCTGAAGAGAAAACGACGACGAAAATCACCGAAGTCTTGGGCGGACCTGTTTTTCCAAATGTACAATCTTTGAATGGTACTCCAGATTCTATTTTAAGCGGATCACTTTTAGAGGGTAGAACATCGGCTCCAGACTCAGCAGAATCAGAAGCACCGACTGTACCATTTCCAATGATCTCGCGATCTTCTTCTCCATTTACAACACCAGAATCGGATGAGAATTTTCGTGATTCGAAATTGTCGAGAAGATCTCTTAAAATAAGATCCAGTAGTTCCAGTAGGGAAAAACGCAATCGCTCAAAAGAAAATATAAATCGTGCCTTTGGTAGTCCTATTTCACCGGATGAACAGTTTCATTTTCAGCCCATTTAACTTGTAGAATGTTATACATATACAAAATCAAGAAAATTGTTATAACGAAAGCGTGTAAGAATTTCACTGAATACCGACAAATGAAATATTTGATAGTAGAATAATTTAGTGCAATAATATATAATGAATTCAGAAAACTGTACAAATGGGTTTACAATAGAAATATTATTTTTGAAGCATTGTAGTTATAAATAAAAGATTTAAATGCTAATATCTCTGTTCATTTTTTTATTCGATTGTTATTGTTATTGTTATTTATCTTTATATTTACTTATAAGAAATAAAATATTATAATTTTTGTTTTTATTACATTTTTATATTAAATTTCATGAATTATTAAAGGATTTGAAAAATTGTTTAGGAATTTCAAGGTATTTTAAGAGATTTTAAATAATTAAAGAAGTTTCAAGGGATTCAAAAAATTTCTATAGTTATTTCAATTTTATATATGTTGATTATGTAAAATAGAAAATGTAAATATTTGAAATTCTCTAATTTTAATCAAAACAGCGAAAGCAAAAGATCCCGGCAGTGCAATCTCTTGGAATTGACTGCAAGCAATTGCAGTTTAAAGTTATCAATTTGAATTAAGCGCGGGAAATTCAAATTGAGCGCTCCTTTAAGCGTTTATCACACCGTCGGTTGCATGCATGGTAGGTGTGAAAAACCATTAATTTTAGAACTCAATCGCGCCTGCGTGATCGAAACTGCAGCCAACTTCGTGGTTGATTCTTTGTAGCAGAAGTCAAATTCAGTTGATTGTCAGTTTTGGTCAGTGCACTGTAGGTGTAGGAGTGAAATCTCTGTTGTCAATACAATAGTGATTTTTTAAGAAGATTGAAATTCCATACTTACTTGATAGTTGACAAGATCTTGGCAGAGGAAAATTAAGATCCTGAAATAGGTATGTTAGTTGAAATTCTTTGGAAAAACGAAATTACTCTCCAGTTTTTTTGGAAACAAAAAACAAACAATACCATGGTCCATGAACACTGTTGAAAATATGTTTGGTGCAGTGAACATCAGGAATCAGGTTTTGTTGCTCTTTCTTTTCAACGTTTTCTTTTGCCAATTTTGATAAAAACTCCTGCTTTATATCAGCTTTTTTTATCAATGATGAGTCTCTTCACAAGATACCAAAATACTGATCTCGCTAACAAAATTTCTGTGTCGAATCAGTGGGTTCTTGTCGAGTTTTTTTTTAAATCAACTGTCGACTCTTTCACATATAAATTTAGATAACGATTCTTAGAGAATTTCTGTAATAAATGGCTAAAAGCCCAAATTTACCAGGAGTTTGACAGAATCTATAAATGCTAATTAAATTTAAAAAATATTCATAACTATTCTATATACATACAGATGCGAAGGTCATATGTTATCTCTTGCACGATTATTCTTTCATTAAATGGTTAAATTTTGAAGCTACTCCGGTATTACATTACAGAATCATTATTATGCTGTGGAAAAGGTATCCCTGTAAAGTCATAACATTATCATACCGGTCAAAGATTTTCTTCTCTGTTCTGAAGATTCACGGTACCAGTAAATTACGGTACTAAATTATTTCTTAAATAATTTCATTCAAACAAGTTACAATTTAATAAATTTTTTTCTCGATCTTGGTTATCTTCCTTGCACATTAATATATCTCATTTGCTAACATTGTTTGCAAAAGTGTTACCATCATGATTGACCTTATGATCTCTATATATCTTCAACTTCAGACAGTTAAAATTCTTTATTAATTACACATTTGACATACGTATTGCTGATTTCATATTTTTGGTAAAAACATTGCATTCAGAGGTTTACCAAATTCTAGAAATTTAATAAGCAAGAAGGTAGACTGACTCATTTTAAAATTTGCTTTCTTAAGGGATTGAAGGAATTTGGTACCTGAAAAAGGTTCATGAATAGTTTCAATTATGAGGATATCTTCCAACTTTCCTTCGCGTAATTTTCCACAGATTGCTTTCTCAAAAATTTCCACGATATGAGAGAATAGTTTCACTGTATTATTTTGAAGAGATACTGATACAGATACAACTACAGAGTTACATTTATTCTTGAAGTCAAGAGGGGAGGTCTGCATGAAATGTAGTTTGAAAAATTGCTTAAGATTGACTTGCGCGCTCTTGATTCAAGCATCTCGACAATATTTTTCCTGTAGCTATAATACCTATTGTGATTATTTAATTTTGGTATTGATTTTCGGAAAGACTGAAAATTTTATCACAATAAGTAAAATAAAAGTTTCGTAGATTATGTGTGTAACCAATAACCTATATATGTTTTTTTTTTATCTTGAGTTGACAACCAGATTGTCACGAATTCAATGACCTGTAACAAAGTGTCATATCGATTATTCAATTGCAGGACAGACTCTTGCGTAATTATTTTAATACAAATGTCTGCAGAGTTTGCTAAAAAAATAATTTAATTATCGTATGTCAATTTTCAAGTTTTTTTTTTAGAATTCTTTAATTAAAAGTTGTGAATAATATTTAAACTTTTAAAGATATCTTAAAGATAGGTTGGTTTGCAGCAACATTTTCCTGGGAAATGTTGTACGACTCCAAGGGAAAAATCTTTGAAACAATAATAATGGCAAATATCCAATTGACGTCAATATTCTCAGAGGATTACTGTAACGGTACAATCAGATTTCAAAAGTAACAGATAAGCTCTATAATTGCAAGAAAGGTAAAGTTACTTAAGTAGGTACTTGCTGATTCATTAGAGATTATAGGTGCAGAAAATAAAATGCAATAAAACGTCATGCATGTGAATCATTTGGGAGAACTTTCACGGATAATAATAATCTCTAAATAGAATGTCCTTCTATACACTCATGAGTTTTAATGAATCGGTATGATGTGCAATGATGAGGAAATTATTTTCTTTTGAGTCGTCGATGATAGTGTTGAGTGTTAAAAATCAGTTTAAAATTGGAACTGAAGAATTAATAAGATGAAACGTGCCCCCTCGATAGTAACGAGACTTTTCCAATATCGAAGAGCCTGGCAAACAACGATAACCACGAACACGTGCAAACAATATTCGATACAGTAAAAGCACGGCACAGAAGCATTCATGTCGATGAATCTTTGACTCCTTGATAGAGGCTCGTTATTATGGTGCCTTTATCTAAATCGTATTTCCCCGTTATTCTTTAATTAACCGCGAATGATAGAAAAATTGAAGATCCGAATACGTTGCACCGATTCATTCGTCCGGAAACGAGGGATGGCTCTCTGAATCATCCATCGCAGATGTTTCGCAATTATGCTACTCATTTTTCTTTCTTTCCCTCTTAAAAACAATTCTGGCCTTTTTATCTCTACAGATTTTCATTATTTGCTTTATTACAGGCCTCGCAGTCCGGTCCCCATATGTCTCCTATTCCTCATCTGTTTTCCTCTTTTTTTTTTTTTGTAGAAAATTTCAAATATTTTGTTGGTAATCAATTTTTTCGTTAAAAAACAAAATATTACTAATAAATTTTGTGACTGTCTGCTGTTTATTTCTGTAGATTTTGAAAATTTTTTCCACTACAACTTTGTCGACATTTGTCATCTTTCTTGTTCTTGTTCCCTCAAATCTTTCAAATAATTAGATCAAGGATCGATTTCTTGTTTACTTGAAATTTTTTTCCAAGTAATTCGCTAATTCCGAAACAACAAACAAGAATATCTCGTATTAGAGATATCCAGATTTTTCACAACAAATGCTGATGGCTCAAGCATCTGTTTTCATCAGAGTGGCTTTCGTGATCCACAGCAGGAATCGCATTCGTGACACTTATATTGTCAGATAGCCCGAGCCTATCACTATTTTCGCCGTTTGCTTGCAAGAGACTGCAAAAGAGTGGATCTTTAATTGTTGTCTATCTCTCAAGTCTCGAACGAACGTCACAAACATTATCATCTCCAGCCTACATCCAATACACTCACAGTTGCAAGATCCCTCGACGACCATTGATAAGAAATCGAGTTCCCTCGTATAGTGTCTTATGAACGGAAAATCATTCGGCACGGGACTAGGCGGTACTGATAAGTGTCCGGGCGACGTCCCGAAGTGATGAAGTCTGCTGATGATCATCGAAGACAGTATTACGTTACACCAGTACAGACCAGTACTTCTATAGCTGCCTCAGGGGTTAGTGCTCCCTCTCTTTCTCTCTTATATTGTTAATTTTTTCACTACTTCACTCTCGGTAAAGTTTTGCATTTGCGAGGACACAAACCGGCCTATCGAGTATGTCGCGATGTTGTATATAAACCAAACACACCCACAAATTGTGGTCACAACACGCAATATCGCTCTCAGATCACACGAGTTCGAGTCGCTTTCCTAAACTGGGATCTGCAATCTTAGGTGATTCTTTTAATCCCACAATCTCAAAATATGTACAATATCTCCTTTTTTTATGGACGAACATGATCGAGATTAAGATTAATTGAGATTGAGTTTGCAAAAAAAAAATGGATTTTCAGAGAAAAGAATTAAGAGTGTTCTGATTTAAAGTTTAAGAACGTTGGAAAGTTTGAACGTTGTGCTTCAGTTCCTAATAGATATTTTTGGAAGCGATTTGAAAGTCTAGAATGGATTTTGAGAAATAAGAACGGATTTAGATTTTTTAATTGTAGAAGAGTAACAGAATTGCATTGATGAGAGAGTTTTCTTTTCTTTATTAGGCATGATGAAGAGACTCTTCGAATGATAGAGGATTTCAAACCAAGACCCTGTGGCAATGACTACGACCCAGACCAATAAACTACAACTTCTGTGGGACCACTTTATTGACGCTAAACCTCAGAGTTACGAGGTATGTAGAACTTCACCAGCATTTCATCAATATTAGAACCAGTTTTCATCATTTGGATTGTGTCAGAAACCGCAAGGTCTAAGGTTTCGGATTTCAATAAAGTAACAAGACCGATCTTTGAATTGAACTGAATAAGAAGCATCTATTTAATGATTCTTATTCAATGATAATCCTAACATAAAATGAGTCGAAGTAAGTGATTTAAAGGATTTTCAAAAATTGCAAAGGGTATCAAAAGATTTTACAAGATTTTCAGATATTTATAATGACTGAAATTTTTAATGAATTGAAAATTATCTTAAACATGAGATAAAAATTTCTTCAGTTTTACTAGTTAAAATCCTCTTTTCTTTTGACGATTGTCAAAGCATTGTTAACAAATCAAGTGACCCTGGTATCTCCTGACCTACATCAAGAATTTTTCTATGTAGTTAATAAATTAGATAAACTGAATTTAAATGATAATCTTCTAAATCTTTTGATTTCTCATGGGAGTTTAAATACCTTAAATTAATAAACTCACGTTTTTAAAATCGAAATTTAAGAAAAATTAAATTTCGTATGAGTAAAATGATTAAAGCATAGTAATAAGTACGCAATAAATCAATTCAAAGGATAAAACCTGTTTTTCAAGAACTATTATTATTATTCAACTCGCATAACTGATACGTCTTTTATTTATAAACTATTTTATCGTACGCTTCCAAAGAGTGCGGTCTAATCTCAGCAATCAAAACGCTTACAATGTACCGAGGTTATCACCATACCAGATATCACTCATTTAATTATTACAATGACAGTAAAGAATTTCCTTACATAATAGCTTAAAATTTCTTCATTCATTAGTCCATGTATCAAAGATTGGAAAATTGCTTGAAAATTTATTTAATAAACTTTAATACATTATTTTTTTATTTGTGCTAAATTAGTTTTTTTGATTTTTCTTAATAAATTTTTTATTAAAATGTAATTTATAAAATATTTTGCGCAATTTCTAAACAAATTTTTGTCAAACAAAACTAACAACAATACAGATTAATTATAAATTAGTAAACAGAAATTTTTAATTTATGAAGCAATATTTTTAGACTCACATGAAAATGATTCTACAACACAGATTCAGTTTGATATCAAAGAAAAGAATGTTGATCTTCTGATTAGCTTGGACTAATTACGTCAATTGAATGAAGAATATTGGGAGAGGGATTGAAAAGTCTTTCTTATTATTTGAGATTTTACTTAAGTACTTAAGGACATTTTTTACGTAATGTTAGACCGATTCGATCGACATAGAATTCTGACTTAGCTTTTGAGAAGAAAGCTTACAAGTTAAAGTAAAAGTCAATATTCCAGAATGAGTATTAAAAAGGCTAATAGTTTAGTCATAATAATTTTGCTATAAAAATATTATTTTTAAAAATTTTTATATTATAATTAAAATTTTAATATTGAATAAAATTACGGACTAGTAGAAATCAGTTAATTGCACTGTTGTTTATTGATTTACAGAACTGAAAAGTGTTGATAATTGCACTAATTGTTATACTTTTCGCTCAAAAATGACACATAGACAGATAAAAGAAATGTAAATAAAAATTTAATTAATACTGATATTGTGAATAAATGCTTTTCATAAGTAAATTCATTAAACAAAAATGAATTTCCTCGATGAGAGTGAGATAGTGCCGCAAGGGGAGTCTCGTCAAAAAAGCTAAACGAGATAATATTTTATCCATATTAATTATTATAGGCCGCTACTTTGAACAAAGTCCCTGCAATTACGGGTTAATGATGCAAAGTTTTATCAAAGTTCAAAGAATTTTAGTAAATAATTTAATGTTTTAAATATTTTTCTTAATTATGAACATTATTCAATATTTTAACATTTTAAATGTTTCTAAATTATTTTCTGAAGATTTCGAGATAAAAAATTGTTTTTCACCAAATATATTATACTTAATTCTCAACCTATAATGAGTTCATCTTAAAAATTCCTTTATCTAATCTGTGTATTGTTAAATTGCAGAAATCGTCTTGGCTGGACGTTTTTATTGCGGAATTACTTGCTGAGGTGAAAGATGGAAAGGATGCAAAAGATGCAATTTCCTTTTGGTAAGTACACAATTTATTAAACTCAATATTTGCCAGTCTGATTAATTGTCTCGGAAGGTCGGATTTAGTTTTAAACAGAGACTGAGGCAAAGTAAATTGATAAAATTAATTAATCGGTCATTGACTTATAATACACGATATTCATGACCTTTTGATTTTTTATTTAATACTTGGAAGAGTTCAGTTTCGTAGAGAAAATAGACAGCTTTAATAAAGTGTACGAAACTCGAAAATTTCTGGAATTTTAAATTCCTTTTTCATATTGCACAATAACTTCGTTTATTTGGAATTTTTTATGAACTTTTTTTATTTTTCAGCTTGGTAGCATTTTTTAATACAGCTTTATGATGGAGTGAATTAATTAATGTAATCAGGATAATATCGAAGGTTTTTAAATATTAAATTGTATGGTACTTATTTATTTACCTTTATTCTTTACTCAGGATCATATTTTTAGAAAAATTTTCCTTAAATTTTCCACTTCCATTCAAATGCAGCTAAAAAGAATCCTTTTTTACACTTCCGGTAGCAGTCACCGAAAGTGTGCTTAAAGATAAACCGGACATATATAAACCCAAGATCCTAAGATATATGACCAAAAGTCAACCAACTTTTAATGAGAAGTGAAGTTTATCTATATCCTAGTAAATACAAATAACCAAGTGCAAATAGTCTTGTTAGGTGCTTCCATTGCACTTTATAACTGTTTACAGCATATGAGGTTTTTTTCATTCTAACGACTATAACTTTCCTAGCAGTGATTAGACTGTTTTTCACTTGTCCCATAAAATAACAGTTATCTTGAGTTAAATGTATGAAAAATCTTTGTATTTTAAAATGTTTTATTATTATTATTATTATTATTATTATTATTTAAATATTTTAAGTTTATTTCTAACTATTCAAAATGCCTCTTTTTCATTCAGTTTAAATTTTAGTACTAGTCTTTGGTCTAATACCTTTCAATCTTTAAAATTTTAATTTATTCACAAAAAAAATTATTTTTGTAGCGCTGCTGGTGTAAGTGGAGTCTCCACTCTTATTGCCTGTGAATTGCTCTCTGACGTCCACGCAATTTGCGACTCCCCAGGAGACGGGAGCGAATTAGTAGGTCTTCGAAAATACTTGGTTCAAGATCGAGGTTGGAAGTTTCTTGCAATCCTAAATTTACTTGGGATTCGTGGGCTTTCCTGCGGGCGAGAGCTAGTCTCCTTACTTCTGGCTTTATATCCGGTTGCTTTTCAGGAGGGCGCGGAGTCAGTTTCGGCCAATCCCTATGTAAGGTTTCACTGCAACGATGAGACGGTCGACACAATCGATATTATCGTACACGCGAGGAAGAAGAATACGAAAAACAAACCCAGTTCAGAAAATGCAATTACCCGACGAAAACGAGTCAGGAAGCATAGTAGCAGCAGTGGAAAGCAAAACGGAAAACAAAATGGAAAGCAAAAACAACAGCCACAAAAGCAATCTTCGGTGACGAAAGGAATCCAGGAGACAATCAGCAGCGAATCAGAAAATCTGTCCGATGGCATTGATCAGGCAAGGTCTTTGACACTGAAGATGCGTCTTAATCCAATGGATTTTGATTATTTCACGTCAGTAGTTCGTAGCGACGAAGAAAGAAAATGGGAGGGAACTTCTCTATACGATCTTTCCCCAGTTCGAACATCCAAAAAGGAAACCTGCGAAGATTTCATCGACGAGAGGATCAAAGCTGTCTTCAATTCCAACATCGGCCCCTTCGAATCAAGTCTCTTGATTCTACAACTTCTCCAAGGCCTAAGAGATTACGATACTCCGACTGAGCAGACTCCAGCAGTTCAAATACTCAAATTCGCCTTAGATGTTCTTTGGAGTCTGCAGTTTGGAATTAATCTGGTCAATTTCACAGGAACAGAATGTGCCACCTTGAAAGCGGCTGCAGCTAGGCTTATGCTGACAGCTTTGGAAAGAGTTTTGAGAACTGATGAGCCTACCACAGCTGTGATTCACAATGGATTATTACCCATGACTTTAAGACTTTTGGAAGATGCTTGTGGAAAGTCGATGTCAGTTTCGACACCGGAAGAAGGGTCGTATATGCAGGAGTTCATATTTGCGACAACGTATGGAATTATTACTTTTTTGTACTGTCTTCTACATCAGAGAGAATCAACTGAGAAGCTGAAAGACTTCCTGGAATTGTTTCAACTCTTTGTGGAGAGTCAAGATGGAAAGTTGGTAGAAATTACAGTCTTAACGATTGTCGCTTTGCCGAATTGTAATCAGGCGAAGTCGGTGATGAGAGCGAGAAAGGTTATTGATATGATTGGGGCGTTGATCAGTGCCTTGAAAAGAGTCAGGCACGAATTAAATAGTGTGAATGAGGTCAGAACGACGAAGCAAAAGAAGAGAGTAAATACGCATCATCACTTTGTTGAGGCTTTCGGAATTCCATTTTGTCATCAGCCTGTAGTCAGTACAATTACTGAACAGGTATGATTAAATGACATATATTTCTGCTTCAGTACAGAATTAATTACATAATTCATTCTGTTAACACTGAAGCATTTGTACTAACCACGTTACGTATTGCTAATGTTAACCACTGTAATCGTCTTGCATTTTTTTTTTCTTAGTATCCCTGTTTATTAGTAATTATGCCCGTTTGATATTTATGCTAACCAACGTTACGTATTGCTATTGCTAACTATTAGGTATTACCACGTTATATACTTTTTATACGTTTTATATTTTATGAATTTTCATGGAGTTTCAAAAGATTTAAAGTAATATTATAAGAATATTTGAACAATATTGATAGCGTTTTGATTTTAATAGGAAATTACCATTAATAAAATAGGTTATTTAAAAAAGACCATCAAAAGCTTGCATAACGCGCTAATTTTGGCTTGAAATAAGAATTTACTTACAGAAAATAATATACGAAGATTCATTTACAGGTTTGTTGCATTTCTTCGCTCTTCATGACTTTAACTGCCCTTCTTTCTGAGGCTCACTCATTCGAAAGCGACCTTCAAGTAAGACTTTTGAAAGTGATGACAGCAGCTGGAACCTGTTGCTGTTTTCCACCCAGAATACTCGTCTGCAACATCGTAGGGTTTTTAAAAAAACGGAACAACCAAACCTACGGACCGGCAGTTGCGCTTTTGGAAAGAATTCTCTTCAAAGAACTTGGCGCCTATTCAGTCCCGATGGAAGATTGCGTTATGTGCAGCAAACTCAAAGCACATCGCTGGGAGTTCCTCGAACTTTATAGTGATCTTCTATTGCCCGATGACTCCAAATTGTGCTATATTGTAATATTACATTTAATCAAGGTCACTCCGAATGCTAGCTTTCCTGCAAGGGAGGCTCTCCTTTTTAGGGTCTTTCATTCTACTTTTCTAAGAGCGACAGTTCGCTACGAAAAAAATAATTGTAACACAACGGCCAAGTTCCTTATACAAGCTTGTCTCTCGATGATGGCAAACTTGATTATAAATGCTCCAATTTTTGAGAGATTTATGGAAATCGGTGGATTACAGGTAAACTTGTCTAGTTATATATATTTTATGTCAGGGTTACCACTAGATCGATAACAAATTAAAGTAACTAATTATTTTAAATGTTCAACCTTTCAGGACGCTTTAAAACTTCTCCCCAACCCAATTTTCATAAGAAACATTTTCGCTTTATTAGAAATCGCAGTTATAATGGAAATTTGGAAAATACGTTGCGAGGATTCTCAAAGTTTTCAAGACACGAAATCAGAAAAACCAGCTCTCTTTGCATTAACAGAAGCTCTCGAAAGGCAAAGTAGTAATCTTTTAGAAATATTAGAAATCGAGTCGAAAGAAGAGATTCAAGAAGATTCACAAAAGCTCCAAAAAGATTTTGAGAGATTGAAGGTTCAGAACTTTGAGGAAATCGAAGATACTATTCTTACCTTGAATTTAGCGACTACGAGTCAGCCTATCGACTTGACGAATAACGCCAATATTTTAGAGAATCCGCTTTTGGCGGAAGAAACGAAATTGCTGGAAAAAGAAACTGAAACTAGAAAGATGAAATTTTATGAACCTAGTGCTGCTTGGAGAGCTGCTGCTGGCGTTGCTTTATGCAGTCCATCTTTCCGAATGGAACTTGCAAAGGAACCAATTTCTGGAATCTTAACGAAGTTGTTCAGGTTAATGGCTACGTGCATTGCAACTGATAAAATTAAAGGTAAAACTCTAAAGCCTAGTAAATTGAAAAGTTTTTAAAATTTATTATTTTTACTTCTGTCTAATTAATAACTGAATCTCTTTTTTTCTAGATACCGGAAAATCGGTACAGAGATTGATGGATGCTTTAATTACCTGCGGCTTAACATCTCCATTGTGTAAGTGCTCCTCCCTTTATATAACGAGTATCTGAACTAAAATGCGATTATAGCATGCCTCAATATGTACAATATCAATAACTCGCAGCTGCGGATTAAAGAAAACGAGAATGCGAGATTGTTTGAACCAAGAACAGTTCTCCGAACATTCTCTACCGGTAAACATCATACCTCGAATTTTTCTATTCTCTTCGCAAGCATTTTCTTCTTCAAATCTCGAGACTCATTTATTTCTATATTTAAATTTCTCAACTTTACTGTTCAAGTGACTAGTTAGATAATACTAATTTCTGGTGCAGGTGACTGTAACGTGGTCTCGGTGCTCAGAATGGCGCTGATGGATCCCAAAACTAAATTGGGACAGGGACTTGCGATCCTGATCGAGTCCCTCCTGCGAGTTTCCGTCCTAAGACCCAGCGAAGAACAAACAGTTCCACAACAAACGAGACCCAGAGTTAGTGAATATTTAACGTATTCATTCGACTTTTAGAGGATGGCTAACAGAATTTATAATCGTTTATTTACATTATTTCAGTTACCAACATTAAATTTGGATACAGTGCCAGATTTCGCGGGAGGAGATAGTAGCACTGGAGATTATATAACAGCTGATGATGGTTACGAGGCGGATGTTGAGATTCCTGGAAATAATACTCATGAAAATCAACCCAAGAAGTCTAGTCAATCCGGACCTGTTATTGAACCGAGAAAACATGCTAATGCTCATCCTGCTTTATGTTCCCTTGCAGTCGATCTTCTAATTCATTTCAGCAAACAGTGAGTTTCCTTACTTTATTCATAACTTTAAATTACTGATAACTTTTAACTTGAAAACAACTCGAGGGAGAAAGAAGTGCATTCCTGATAAAGAATTAGTATAGGCAGTTAGCAAAGTATCTCGAAAACAAAAATATTTTCTGCGTTCCTTAAATAATCATCGCTACTTGCGACTAATCCGGGTGACAAATATAAATTCTGTACTGCTATAAGTGTCCATTGAAGGCCTGTTGACGATAAGAGTCGATAACTGAAGGAGCAATTTAAGTTCTGCGTAATACTAAAGATGTAGAGCATAGTGAATGAATGATAAACAAGATCTACTTTATTATGCGAATTTTATTATCATATTGAACAGGGGCTTAGATGGTGAGAGGGGCGTCATCGTAACTAGTGGATTAAGAAAAGTCGCTACCACCTGCAGAGAAAGTGCATCAAGCTGTGCTGCTCTCGCAGGTTCTGGAGCCATTACGAGATTACTTGATGGATTCAAGGACATACTCGTCAGCCGAGATCCCCAGCATGCAGGTATTATTTTCTCTAAGTCTTAATCCTCAGTTCATAAGATTCTAAGTATGACTCGAAGGGGATCATCTCGTAGATCTTTTTTGTTATTTTAATCAAATCTTTTCAAAGTAAAGTCTTATAACTTATTAATAAATGTATCCCTTCTTTTTTTCCCTTTTTTACAGATCTTCGGCATGCAGTTTTGGAAGTCTTCACTCTTCTCGCGACCCAGTCAATTTCCTCAACAGAACTAGTGTCCTACCTGTCCCTCTTTAAACTCCCAGATCCATGCTTGTCATCTCTCCTAGATCCTCTCTTCCGTCTCGTTCTTTTAACAAAACCCCAACCAAACTTCATCCTCTCTTTTCCAGTCCTCACAGAGACCATAGTTTCCACAAAGACACGCAACGAAGAGAGTAAAAACATGGAAAAGGCAGAAAACCTCGTGAACATCTTTCGCAAACGCCACCTTTCATCTAGGATTTGTAGTCCCTGGTCCGTTCACGCAATTTGTCTACCAGTGGGCCCAGAACTCGCATGGCCAGTTTGGCTCCACGGAGGTGCAGCTTCAATGTGGTTAAGAGTGGAAAGAGGACTTCCAACTGGACACAGAGGTTACGTTTCACATTCCAGTTCCACATCCGACTCAGAAAATGATAGCTTGTCAGACTGGGGAATTCTTACCGATAATTGGAGTCGAGAAGTCGTAGAAGGTTCCTCATATCCACCAGCTCCGAAATCAATAGTTCACCTTATGTCCGTAGGCTTTGAATCTCTCGTTCTTGAACTCTGGATTGATCTCAGGTCCGACAAACTTATTTTAAGACTGACACGACCCGATGACAAAACTAATCGTACTATTTCCGAGACATCAATAAGCGGACTCCTCCCATCTGGCCGATGGCATCACTTGGCTCTAAATTTCAAAGACACAGTCCTGAACAAACACAGTGCTGTTGTTGAAGTTGTTTTATGGGTTGATGGTTGGAAAGAAGTGAGCGCTCAATTACCCTTTGATGGTTTACTCGTAAGGAAACCAGGAACCACTTGTATACTTTTAGGACAAGTTGGGCCCAATGGTATCGGCGCCTGGTATTTCGGAAATTTGATGATGTTCCGCTGTCCAGTTTTCAATCGGGAAAGAGCCTTGTACCTCGCAAGCCTTGGTCCAAATTACACGAATCTCGCCGAATGTATTCTCCACAACGACAAACCAAACTTTGCACCTCTCATTGCCTCCGGAGCACTTAACGGAATTCGAGAATTAAAGTTTGAGGGTGGGAAATTCGACATGAGTCGCAGGAAATCCTACGGAGGAACATATTTAAGACACGCAGTGGAAACCAAAGTCTCCGATACGAAAATCGACTGGGATGCTGTGATGGATGCAACAAGTGCCCAGCTTGGAGAACTCCAAGATAATTTACTTCTTAGCTACGAAGCTCAAAATCCCAATATCCTTCATTTGTATCCGCAGGCAGTAACAAATCCCGGAGCAGTTGTGAGGAATCTCTTTCCTGGTCAACCAGCTTTTCGAGTCATAACAGCACCAGAGCACCGAGTGTCCCAACAACCGCCACTTTCAATCGCTCCCATTGTATCTGCACATCTAGAGTGCAAACAATACAGAGGATTAGTTCCAGCAGCTAGACAAGTCGGTGGAATTCCTATTTTCCTTTATCTTTTCGCTCGTGTAGTGGAACTGAATTCAACTGAAGTTGAGCAGGCTTTGGCGCTTTCGATCGTTTTAAACCTAGCTCGAAGCGATTCAGTTTTGTTAAACCAATATCGTACCGAAGGAGCGCCTTCGCTTTTTCTCCGAGTTTTGGAATCACAAAAATGCCACGCAGGCAGGCACATTTTAAAAGCAATACTTGACGCAGCTTGTGACAGTTCTGTATTAATCAAAGACGTCGGTAATGGAATTCACTCGATTTCACAAGACTGCGAAGTTGTCATTACAGACCCTGAACTGATCAAATGTGCTTTGCAAGCCTGGAGGACTTGGTCCAAGTTTGATACTTTGAATCTACTTTTGCAATCCTTACTCCTTTTACTTAGAGATCAACACTCACAGAGGGAATTCAACGCTTCACAATTAAACAGAATCGGATTTGTGGACACGATCCTTACTCTCTGTAAAGAGTACTTTATGTATGAAGACCATGAGGCGTTATTAGATCCAACCACAGGAAACGCAATAGTAGAACTCGTCCGTGCCCTAATGGGCGCACCACCAGAATTCGCACATCTCGTCGCTATCACCGATTATTTGATCCTCGTTCATCAAGCTTCAAACACCTACGTCACTCACTCAAAGCACAACATCTACTTTTTGCTCCCGCCTTTAGAAGAAGCAACGTCAACGATTAAGATCAATACGACAGTGTCCGTCAGTTCTTCCGATGAATCTATAGGGACAATCGAAAGCAGCAAACTAAACAAAGCCTTTACAAACAACCAGATAAAGAAGGGCAGAATGAAGAGGAAAGAAAGACAAAATGGATCTCCTCAAGATACGAGTACGGGTGAAGATTCTGGAATCGCAGCTAGCGATGGTTCGAATCATCAGAATGAGAAACAATCAGTCTGGTCAGATGAACGAAGAGCCTGTCAAGGATTAGTCTGCGAAGGTTTACTGCTTCTCCTTAGAGATGCCCTTAGGGTCTTACCAGACTGTCAAGTTGGTTCTGTTCTCCAACACGTCCTCCGGGTGAAACTTCTTCTTGTTCTGGCGAACAACCCAGACGCCAGAGTTCGCACAGCTGTGATTAAAGTTATCCAAACCTATCTAGAAAGAGCTAACGACGAGGAAATTAATAAATTTATCAAGCGAAAGTACTTCATGCATCTCGCAAATCAAATTGCCCTTTACCCTGGAAGTGAACCACTCATAGCTTCACTAGCCAGTTTAGCTTCGAGAGGACCAACTCTCGCAGCAATTCCTCCTCTGCTAGCTATGATTTCCAAAGCAGCGGCCACTGACGCTAATTTAGCCCGACCCATGGTCTCTTATTTGACAGATATTGTTTCGAAAAATCCGAATTCATTAAGAATGATTTTGGAACAAGGTTTGATGGAATCATTTGCTCTAGCTTTGATAAATGCTGCACATAAAGGAAGTTCAGCGACTCTTTACCGAGATATACACGTTCTACTTGTTGCTGTTGCAACGAAGCTTCTGGAATCTCCGGGATATCATCACATGCAGGCGATAGCTGATTTACATTTGGTCTTATGTCACGTGGAATTAAGAGAAAGGGCGCAATGTGGAGCAGACAAACCTTGTGTTTTAGCAGCGAGGGATGCTCAAATTGCTCTCTTTGATGGAGAACTAGACGTTCTAACATCGAAAGTCTCTAGCCATTCAGGATTCAGACTCAGGAGCACTGCATCTTACTTAGCGTCGGCCTCTTATCTGACTTCGGTGCTCACAACATCAAGTGAACAAAGTGATCAAGGTTCGCGATCCTCTAGTTATGGAAGTTTGCACGGAACTTTGAGCACGATATCAAGGGAGCCAGGAAAAGGAGAACTTAATGAACGATTTCGCACAGTTTTAAATAAAGCTGTGGAGTTTATTACAACAGCGGATGAGCAGCCTTCTGGAAATGAACTACAGCTGACGAAAAGATTGTTCTCAATTCTTTTACATGGATTATCCGGACCTTTAGAGAAGAAGAACTACTGGGGAAGCGTTTGGTCATCAAGACCAGTCTTGAGGAAAAACACGGCAAAGATTATGGTCTGGTTGTTGGCACCACATCAAAGTATGAGCACAAGAGTTTACGCAGTAAGATCCCTCATGGAAGAACCAAAAGTCCGAGAGATCCTAACATCACTTTTAGATATCCATCCCCAGGTGGAGCAAAAGTTTACAGTCTTCTTGTGGGATTTATTGTGTCGTAGAGATGAGATGCCGAGCGCAGATGCCAGAGTCTGTGCTGAACTACGAGAAGCTCTGAACGTCTGGGATTTGGCAAAAGGTTTGGAGGAAGGAGGAGAGACTTGGTCTGAGGAACTAGATCTACTACGCAGAGAATTGGCTAAGGATCGGAATATTTGGATCGAGAACCATTATTCCGCGATCAAGAGGAATGGCGGAAGGTTCGAGACGATTGCAAGAGAGCTTATGGAAAGTGCGATGGCGATAACCAGAACTGTTGTAGAAGAACAAAATCGGGAAAGGAAGGTCCTAATGGAGAAGCTAAAATACTCAAAAGCGATGGAGGCCCAGACGATGGCTAGATGGAAGGATTTAACGAAACGTTTGACTCATGAGCGAGCACCTTGGTATTTTCCAGATAGCTACCCAAGTAGTTGGGAGCTTGACCCGACGGAAGGTCCCGGTAGGGTGCGTATAAGACTTCAAAGATGCCACTTAAATATCGAGAAGAGGTTCTTCATGTCTCATCATCAAAATAAGCTAGACGCAGCGAAGATTGAGGGGCCTTTGTCTTATCTATTCACTTCTGATCGTCAGGATTCGAATGCAACTGCATTAATTGAAAGACTGCACACTAGTGAAAGAATCCAGAAAATGTCTCAGGCAACTGTTGTCACTCCTCGAGCTGAATTAGTTGGTGAAGCTCTTATCGGCGAGGCTTGTTTATACTTCATTCCCGATAAGCCTGACATGCCTTTACAAACTGATATCGTTTTAGGAGGTTTGGACCTCGCGATGGCTGGAGGTACAGCCTGGCGGCTAGAAGATATCAGGGAAATTCACCGACGAAGGTACCAGTTGCAGGAAAGAGCGATTGAAATCTTTCTTGTTACAGGAAGAACCTATCTTATCGCCTTCAATTCTTCGAAAGAAAGAGACGAATTTGTGGTGGAATTATCAGCTTGCAATCTCCCAAGTCGTATTCCCGGAGACGATTTAGGCGACGCTCTGGCCCTTTGGCGTAACGGGACTTTAACGAATTGGGATTATATCACATGTCTGAACAAACTAGCGGGACGTTCTTATAATGATTTAATGCAGTATCTTGTATTTCCATTCGTCTTGTCCGACTACACAAGTGATAAAATTGATTTGACTAATCCAAAAATCTATAGGAACTTCAAGAGACCAATGGCTGTTCAGGATAAGAAAAATGAGCAGCACTACATCAACAATTACAATTATCTCAAGCAAGCTTTGAATGGAGGTGTGAATCAAGAACCTTTCCATTACGGTTCACATTACAGCAATTCTGGCACTGTTTTACACTTTTTGGTGCGACTTCCTCCCTTTACGAGTATGTTCCTTTCATATCAAGATAACAACTTTGACATACCAGATCGAACATTTCATGCATTGGCTACTACTTGGAGACTGACGAGTTGTGACTCAACGACTGATGTTAAGGAGTTAATTCCCGAGTTCTTCTACCTACCGGAGTTTCTTCTCAACGCGGAAGGTTTTGACTTTGGAGTAAGGCAGAATGGGAATAGAGTTGGAGATGTGAAGTTGCCACCTTGGAGTGGAGATGACGCTAGGTTATTTATTTTAGCTCATAGAGCAGCTTTGGAATCCGACATTGTGAGGGAAGTTCTCCCATATTGGATAGACTTGGTCTTTGGGTTCAGGCAAACTGGTAAACCTGCAGTGGAAGCAATTAACGTTTTTCATCCAGCGACTTATTATGGATTTAACGTAGAGCAGATTGCTGATAGCCTGGAACGAGATGCTTGGGAAACTATGGTTCGGACTTACGGACAAACTCCTGCTCAATTATTTAGAGCTGCTCATCCCTTGGCAATCCAAAGTTTTGCGGTTTTAATGCAACCAAGTAATCTTCCACCAGTTATTGAAGGAGTCGAAGGAATTAAATGGGGGAATTATGTCGGTGCACCCGGGAATGAGCCCGTACTTTGTTGGAAACACAAGCTCAGAGCACCTTTGGCTTCTTTGGTACCCTTGTCAACTGGTGATTTCTTTGGACTGCCGAGTAGCACGACTCTTTTGGTGGGATACAGCAAAGAAAAAGGTATTCTTTTATTTTATTGGATCGCCAAGATTATTCTCAAGCCTTTTTGGCTATCAAGCTGTGAATGGGTTTTTAGGTGCGAGCATGCTGAGCAATATGTCGCTACTGGGTGCGGCTTTAGCATCTTGGAGTGGCAAAGACGGCATTGCGAGGCTTAAATCCAAAAAGGAACAACCACCGAGACCTTTGATTAGGTTTTCTGGACTCGATCCTGTAAGAATAAATTGTTTGCACTTTCTAAAATTTTTGCTAGTCTGTTTATAAAAATTAGTGGCATGGTCCGTCTAATTGTGCAGAAGACCATCAAGCGTGCGTATGGTTTACTTTCTGCCAACAATTTACCATCTGCCAGTAAAAGCAATGGCTTCGAGATCTTCAGTTTTTTTTTTTATGTATACAGGTCTTACAAATCATTCCTAATATCTTTTACAGTTGAACCATTTTAACTTTTTTGGGAGAGTGTTCAAATTATAAATAATGATCACGAAAAAAATGTCCTATTTTTTCCTCATGTGAACTGTGAGGCCTGTCTGTATATTTTTTACCATAGCACCGATTAGATTATTTTTTCTTTTGTAGATTACAATAATGAACTCAGCACCTGATTCTGGTCAACTTTGGGCTGGCCATTCATCAGGCAGGGTTACAGTTTACACCTACAACATAAACTCAACTGGAAAAATACAATTTAGCATTACTGCGGAAACTGTTCTATTGGCTCACCGAAGCTCAGTTTCAGTAATTTCTCTCAGTCGGGCTTTTAGCGTCAGCGTATCAGGCGACACCGAAGGAGTTATCGTTATCTGGGACTTAAACTGGTCAGTACTCTTATCAAATATTTTTTGTAAATCAATATGAGCTAGACAATAGATAATAAGTAATATTTCTCTCTTGAAATATTACTTATTGTCTATTGTCTATAATAAGTAATATTTCTCTCTTGAAATATTATTATTGTCTATTGTCTAGTTCTTGAATATTCCACGCTTGAATACAAGATTTGAGCGTTGCTGATTCTGATCAAATTGTTTATAGAATTCAAATTCAAAGATGTGTTCTTAATTAACGAGGCTAAAATTCAAATTGCCATTTCATATTACAGCTTGACATACATTCGATCAATTGTATGCGAAATAGGATATCCAATCACGATGATTGCAATTAGCGATACATTGGGAGATTTTGCAGCTGTTTTCAATCTAAGCAAAGATTCCAAAGAGAATTCTTCAAATCAATCAGAGATGAGAGTCTACACGATCAATGCTCGATCTGTTGGTTCTGTCAAGTCTCGAAGAAAAATTACTGCACTATCTTACAGTAATGCACCAGAAGGCGTTTCAGTAAATGTCATTGCTACGGGATTAGATAACGGAGTAATTAGGTGAGCCCAAGCTACAATTTATAGCAATTTAAATTCAGTTTAGATTTTTGAGAGGTTCAGACATGAATAAAATATCATCTTTTCTTTCAGATTATGGAGTAGTTGGGATTTGAGACTCGTGCGAGAGATGGTCAATGATACAATAAACTGCGGGGCCATAATTACAATTGCGTGGTCGTTCGACCAGCATCATTTATACTCAGCAACGGAAAACTCAACCGTCTTAATTTGGGAAGGCACAAGGCGTCTGAATAATGGAACACCTAAATTTGTTACTTTATCTTCGCTTTAAACTAAGTGATATTGTACATAATAATTATATTTATACTCTGAACTATATGTCTGAAATAATGTAAAATATTTCCATACATAAAATATTTCATTGTACGTACGAATGTAACTCGATTATATTGATATTATTCGCATTTCCGTGAAACGAAGTAATTTTTTAGATGTTAATAGATATGTATAATATAGAATTGAGGCTACTGTACAGAAGTGGAAAAAGTGAAAGTGGAAAAATGAAAGACTGAAGTATTATTTTATAGTTTGTAATATATTGTAGTTCATTATGCTATTGATTGACTGTACGTATATTTTTTTTCTATATGTCTGTTCTGTAAGTCTGTTTTTATGAAATATATATATATGTATTATTCAAAATGTTTCCATGTATATTTAATACTTTCTTAGATTTATTTATTTATCAGAATAAATAAATGTAAAAAGATATAAGGAGTTTTTTTCTATAAAGTCGAACAAAAAATTTATTGCTTTTACTTCTACGTAATAATATAATATAATATAATATATACCAAACAATGTTAAATGAAGTTATTTAGTTTAAATTTAAGGAAAGGTTATTTTCTCTAAATTACTCTTCATTATGACTACGTAAATAAGTATAATTTATTCAAGCATTATGTGTAAACGTAAAAAAAATTCAAAAAATGATATCGGTAGGAATCAATTCAAGAACTTTGTATGCAACATACTTGATACGAATATCGTTGAGACAAAATGAGAAATTATTGAGCTTTCGAATTAACAGAATATATTTAAATTAAATAATTATTAAAGCCTATTTTATAAAAAAAAAAATACATCGTTTTACTAGAAGAAGATTTTAAATTTCATTTAGACAAGGCTCAATGATTTCAAAGAGAGGATAATATTTACCAGTTCTTGTTGCAATTTGCTCTGCAGTATCGCCACTAGAATTGACGATACGAGGATTTAAATCTGGATGTAAAAGAAGGAGTTGCAGAGCGGGTGAATTATGGGAACTAGCACATGCTAAATGAAGTGGTGTTTGATCACCTTTACTTCGAGCATTGATATCAGCCCCGTGTTGTAATAAAAGTGCTGCACATTCAACATTATTCCAACAACAAGCAGAGTGCAAAGGCTGCCAACCATCTAGTGTTTGCGCGTCAATCGCTGCATTCTTTTCAATTAAATACTGTCAAAGAAAACTTATAGTAAGAACTCTAATCCTTAGAAACAACATTAGAAGATTGAATTTATTTCTTGACATTACCTCTACAATTGCCAGATTATTTCCGTAGCAAGCTCTGTGAAGAGCTGTATATCCATCATTATCGGTAGCTTTAATTAAAGAAGAATTTTTGGCTAAGAGCTTTTTCACTTTCTCTAAGTTACCATTTTCAGCTGCTTCTAAAAAAGCCTTTTCGTCTGGTTCTGAAAAAATAAAACAAGAGACTGTACTGAGTTATTTAGAATGAAACCCCAAATAATTCTCCTAAAGGCAGGAGGCTTAATTCTGTAAAAGAAAAAGAATAACTCTGACGTATGAAAAATGATGAAGAGGTTTTAATTCTTTCGCAGAAAAAAATACAGTAATTGTTTCATACAAGTTCATCAATTTTTTGATTATAATAATACATTAATTAGAAAAATATGTATTTATATACAAAAATTAGTTAGTAAACAAGTATTTGACATTTAGATTACTAACCTTTTGGATTTCGGTCGTCATCGATTTCATTATCATCTTCCCATGCACTAACTTGCATACAATCCACTTTTGGTTGACTTAAAATTTTATCACGAATCTTGTCCAAGTCTGCAATTTCATCGTTGAATTCTTCGTCTGATGACATTTTTCGTTTTTAAGATATATTTTCCAGAAGGGTGATCGATCGTAATATGGAGTCGAACGAACATTATAACCTCACTAACGAGATAAAACAAAATAAACAGTTGCGCATGCGTCGAATTCAAAACGATTTTATGTATATTATATTTCTATTAAAAGAACCAAGACTATTTATCAAAACTTTTATTAAATTGAATACTTGATTTTTTTCACTGTGTCGACAAAAATAAAAAACTAGGATTTTACATTAACCAGCGTTTAATAGTATACATAAGTTTTTATCAAACCAGATGTCAAATGTCAATAAAGTACCACCAGCTGACTACTACGAAAGTCAAGATGGTGTATTTCTTCGGCAATATTGTCACGTTTTTTAGCATTTATTTACAATTTTATAGTTTATAAAATAAAGTATCATATTATTTTTTCGAGTAAGAAAAATTAGCAATTGTTATTAAGAAGCAATATCTATATAATTACTACATACAACAAACAACTTACCCATTAAATGGTGTTGGTATGACTGTTTTATAATTTAAGCTTTTAACTTTTTCGAGTTGGTATGACAGCATTTTTAAACTTTTAGAAACTTTTTTAAAAGTAGGAAATGACATATAAAAGCATTCTATGAATGTATCATCAATTTACAATTATTTATTATAAATTATTGAGCATATTAAATTAAATTTTACTTTTAAATTAAATTTTTTTCAAAAAGAAAGTTTATTTTAAAAAAATCAATTTTAAGGGTGTTGGATCCAAGTGCCTACCTTAAAATTCTATCTCTTCATTTTACTGAAAAAAAATATTATAATAAGATATATTCTATATGTAGCTATAAAGCAATTAAATGTATAATTTAAATATTTTTTGCAAAAAAAGTAGAATTTGAAATATTTTGACAGGAAATTTATCTGTAACGTTGTATTAAACTACTTCCGATGACTATTTGCCAGAAAGATCCGTGGTGTAAATATAAATAAACTCGTAGCTTATCTACAAATGCAAAACGACAATTCTTATCAGAATCACAGATACCGTAGAAGCGTATCATGCACGTAATGCACGTTTGTTCGCTTCCACAAGGGATGATGGCCACCCGATTGATTGGAACTTGATCAGTCTTCGATCGACGCCGGTTCTGCATGATTATAGCTTTATATTCTCTCAACGAGAAGTTGCTTCTTCTTTTCTGGGTTCTGCGACGATGTCTCTAAAGCTCGATTAGATAAGACCCTCGGTTCAGAGTGCGGACGAGATGCAGTCCTCATAAGAGACCGAGATTCCACAGAATGGGTCTCAGTTAAACATCGCGTGTGCATACCGGCAAATCTCATAAACGATTACTGCATACTCGCGATTTTTCCGCAAAAATCTACTGCTAAGTGCCATTTAACAATTCCAGTGTGTGCAGAATTTGTAGATGGATCTAAACCTAGAAAAGAATTCGTATCCTGGAAATCTGATGATAAATCTCGTCATCGTTGCTGAAAATATACCCAGGATCTTATCTCCTCTGACATCATAGGAACTTGGAACATTCAGGACCAGTTTTCCAAATAAGAAACCTCTAGCTAATCAAATCAAATCAAACCTCAAATCCCCACTCTTGCTAATTCTGATAAAGAGTTTCTTTCATCAGCTCTGGTGCCATACAAAATTCCTGTTGATCAGTGATCTTTTACTCTTCGAGTGAAGAAGCCTTCAGTGGTTTCTGATGATCAGGACTTTTAGTGAAATTGTAGTGGTTCGCTGATCTGATCAAGTACTCTTCGAGGAAATTCTTCTCAGATGTTATGATCAAGCAAGTATAAGCTTAAGTCTATCAGAGACACAAGGACAACACCATGCCAGCTTGCTCGAGTGAAAATTTCTCCAGGATCTGGTCTTCGAGTCCGCCCACCTCGAGGAGCAGTAGTCTCTCTCCAACCTTGCCCAGTTCTCCGATCTCGACATCACCACCTCACGTCTCTCCGGTCTCAACCTTAAAAAGATCAACCTCCAACATCTCCAATTCATCCCACAATTCCCACTTCTCTCAACACTCAAACAGCTCTTCCAACGCCTCCACAGTCATATTCACCCCCAGACGACGCAGTCGTCAAATGAGTCAGCATTTCTCCCAGTCACAAGAAATGCAGCAACGTCGAGGAGCTTTTCTACCTTTGAGGATCATCACCTGGTACCTGAGACTTCTGTCAAGTATAATACGTAGGGTCTTGAATGCAGTGAGTTTCGCGATCTGTGCACCTGGCTTGTGGGCTTCCGCCTGGGTCTGTTTCTTCTGGATAATTCTGCAGCTTCCCCTGACTATGCTCAAGTGGTTCATCACAATTCTGCACACTCCGGCTTCTGAAAGAGCACGAAACAAGAGATGTGTCCTTATCAGCGGCGGTAGCACCGTCCAAGCAGTTCGCCTAGCTCAGAACTTCTACAAAGCAGGTGCCAGGGTTGTTATATTTGATCTAAAAGGCCTCTTCGCTCTCGCAAGGTTCTCCATAGCCTGTTCAAAGTACTATACAGTTCCTGTACCTGGTCCAGGTACCACAGCAGAATATGTCAAAGCTCTCAAGGACATAGTTCAGAAAGAAAAAGCAGCCTACTACATTCCAGTGAGTGCTACGAGCACAGCCTATTATGACGCTATAGCTAAACAATACCTGGAGGTTCTGGGCTGCGAGTGTTTTGTTCCTGGAGCTGCTGAAGTAACTGCTTTGGATGACCCGTTGGAGCTGCTGAGAAGGTGCAGGTCTTTGGGACTCTCTACCCCTGCTCACTATGTCCTCAAATCAGAAGAAGACATAACAAGGTTGTATGAAGCTGGAACATTGAGGACTGGAAGGCATATGATGTTGGCTGCTGGACCTGCAGGTATGCGAGATAGGACAAAGGTTACTTTACCATCAACGGCGAGGGAGTTCAGAGATCAGGAACACGAAATCAGCGAGAGGAGACCCTGGGTCGTGATTAGAGATCCAGGTGGTAACCACTTCATTACCTGCACGACGATCAAGGATTCTAGACTGGTTGCTAACATCACCTGTCGAGTGGATGAAGATAGGGGACTCATTCCAGAGGAGAGAGAGGACGTGAATCATTGGTTGGAGAGCTTTTTTGCGAGAACCTTTGGCAGCAGGATCAATGGTCACCTCAGCTTCAGATTGGCAGTGTCCAAAGACAGTGGGGAATTGGTCTCGATTGGGTGTCGGGTTGGGATTGGTTTGCCTTATATTTGCCACACAAGTCTGCATCCTCGTCTGGTTTGGAGACCATGCAGGCATTTTTCGAGGCATAATTCTGGGCCTATCTTGGTGGGGAATAGACATCTGCTGCAAGAGGCAGTTGCTAGTGCGTTGAAGAGATCATCTAGTGAAACGAGTTGCAGACTTTTGGGCACTGTTCTCGATAAAAGGGAGGCCCTCTTTGTGTATTGGGATCCTCTTCCTTATTGCGCATACTACTATCTTCAGCTGCCTTTTGGACGTGTTGCTGGTGCCATCAGGGCCCAACCAAGGCAGCATAATCCGCCTCTTGCTGTTGTGCAATAGTAGAGGTTCACATTTTCAGACTTTTTTCATGGCGAAGAGTTGAATAATTTCTAATCAATTAAAGAATTTCTTGAACAATTTTCAGTCATTTTAATATTATTGAGACTTTTTTCTGCCTCTTGATGAGGTCGACGATTGAAGTAAAGAGCTAGCCTGAAAAGTGATGTTTGGTAATTCAAGGCTGGCATATAATCCTAGTTTATAAGATCATGAAATTCAGTTAAAATTTGTCTTTCAAGACCAACCTAAAGTTTCCTGATTCCTGACTCTAAAGCGATCAATACATAGATATTGAAACTATGATTCATAACATTATAGTTTTGTCTTTCTGAAATCTTGTTCGTGATGATATATGGTTCTTGGTTCAATTCTTATCATAATAGCTTCAACGGAGATTTTGATAGAATCCTAATTAGTAATTATCTAATTACACCAACAGGAAACAAAAAGCAAATAAAGACGATAATTTTAGGAATTGGACTGATACATATTATAATTTAACGCGTACTTGTAAAATACGAGCTTTCCCGAATTTCGTAGTATCTCTTGAAGAGACATTATACCTTACAAACTTGTGGGATATATACATATATACGTGTATATATACGTTCATTCCGCAAATTTTTGAATTCGCATAATTCTGACCAAGGTGTCTCGCAATTAATCTAAAAAATGTGATTCTTGTTGATTGAACATGAAATCTTATTGTTCAAGTTAATAGCGACGACGATATATTGCGGATTATCATATTGAATATGATTTGGATCCATCTTGGATCAAAAAAATGTATGCCTGAAAAAATGTGTAGAAGTGCGAGAATGCGAGAGTGCGAAAAGTTGATCTGACAATGAGATAGGTTGTATAATGTACATCTACAATTTAATATGCAAAGGTGGACAGGTTGACCCTCTTTCCTTTAAATTATATATCAAATAATAATCAATCATAATCTACGACATGTGTAAATACCATTATCATCTTAGGAAAATAATCTGATGTAGGTTGTAATTAGAAAGCTTTAGGACAAAATGATCATTGTCTCGGGTAAAATGATACTTTATATCAACAACTTCTGCAACATTCACAAAATATCATTTTACTTGAAAGAAACATTTTGACTAGGTTTCTTCTAGCTATTTAGAGATATCTATGTATATACTATGGCAATACTCTCTATCCAGAAACTGAGAAAATTTCGATAAGTTCTGAGATTACACTCTTTTCTCAAGCGCAGATTGTTTACTTCTTTCATAGTGAAAAAAGTGAATAAACTGAGTTCTCTGCGAAATGCAGATCATCTGTACAAATTACAAAGATTAGAACATTTTGACACTAAGAAACTATTTATGATTTCTATATATATCATATATATGTATATTCGACCTGTGCGTTCACTTAATAGTATTTTACGTTTGTAAGATTGTGAAACCGATTTGCAATACGTAACTGTGATGATCCACGGGATGCTCAATTCATGTCACTGTGACACTACAGTCGATCTTTTTAATAAATTATATACTTAACAAACTCTACTTACTCTTGCCTTTTATCTGTCAACTATGTAATTCCAATGCTCACCACCTTGAAAAAAAAGTATTAATTGAAATCGTATTTGAAATAAAATCATTATCTAAGAAATTTCGGGGAAGGAAAAGTAATAATTGAATCTGCTTGGATTTAGTGGATGCTGAAGACAATCTCATGCAACTTTTAATATCAGTCTCAGTGCAATCTCTTTATAGTTTAGCCGGGCAGAAAAAGGGGAGGAGCAGAGATTTTCGCGAATGTATGCATGCAGATTGCACATGTACGCGAGAGGCTGTAAACAATATTTGTTATAGATGATGGTAGAATGACCCGAGGTTGCCCGGACTGACGGACTTTGACAGGCAGAGGTCGTCTTCAGCGATGCCCGCACAGAGAGCATATCAATTATATCGTTATTCGTTATACCTCTTTATTTCCTATCCCTCAGCTCTCGTCTGCCAATCGGATTCGACATTGAGGACCGAGTTGGTATAAATTCGCCTCTATTCTTCATTTCGCGGATCGTAAAACAAGAAGACGATCAACAAAGTCCAACTGCAAACATCAACTGATAATACGCAAAATCGTATTTGCTCGACTGCAAAAATGAGTGACGCCGTTTTCATCTAGACGCTCGAGTAGAAATCTCTGAATGAAAAGATTATTTTCTTCGTGTTGTCGATTCTGCTTCCTTTATTATTTCTACTTGTTTACACGTATTAAGTGCATAACGCTTAAAAACGTTCGCAATTACATTCTTATTAAATCTTCATACACGTTTTTTAATTTTTAATCTAATAGTTATATTTATTATGAATATGAAATAATCAATGACATCTACAGAGATGGTTTTTATCAATTATTGTCTTTGTGATGCTCATAGTTTAATTGTTTTTGAACAAAAAAATTTATTCTGTTTAGTAAACTTTGACAATCAGCAAGAATTACTTAACTGACATTCAATCACTGATTCTTGTCTCAAATTACTTTAAAACGATCTGCAAATGAATTGATAACAACTGTTCACAACTAATTAGTAACAACTAATTCTTGATTAAGTTTAAAAAAAGAGATAAGTAGTTGCTGATTGAAAAATTTCCAGATTTATATTACCTAAATAGTATGTAACTGAAGTTTTAAATAATGTATCATTTTAAAAACTGAACTATTTCTTCGAAGGTAAAAATTGTACTAGTTATAATTTGTGTTGTTTTGATTCTCGTTTCGCAAAGTACATTAGGGTACCAGGGTTAACGGCCAATTCTGACATATATATATATATATATATAACTATAACTTATGTATAACTGAATCTTATCATGCGACAATATTGAAATGCAGTTGCCTGACGACAAGCTTGTAAAATAAGTCGATACAATATATACTTGTGATTTTTCCCTAGCTCCTTTCAAGAAAGCACGCAAGATAAACATTTATCTTTAGAGCTTTTCAGATTCTCGTGATACTTCCACAAACTATTATATCTATCGATTTCACAAATCTTATCAATTTTTTGTTGCTTTCTTTCATTTTTACTGCTGATATCAAACTGGAAACGGAAAAATCATTTTCAGATTCTTAATGTAATCGCAATTATTATTTGGCATATCTATCTTCAATTAATTAAAAAATTAGTACGCAAAATTAAGAGTCTTATCTTCTAATTTGAAGTTACAATAAAAATGACAAAAAATTGAAGTGGACAGTTTGTCTTCATTAGTAAGATTTCAACGAGTATTATTTATCGCATATTATGATTAGATATCTATATTAACTTGATTAATAATTCAAGTCTGCGTATTTATAATCTCTATATACCACACGTATAATTATATGTGTAAAGAATAAGTATACAAATAGATGTGACGTGTTTTATACGAAAACTATAATTGTCTAAACGATTTTTGGATAATTGATAATTAACAAAGTTTATAATGTGTTATATAATTTCTATTGTTTGTATATAATTTAAAAAGTAATTATAATAGACGCAATTGTATGAGGACTAGCTAAAATAACATAAAATTTAATCTCATCAGAGTGCATCTCACGCGAACGATAAGAAGTAGGATTATTTTCCTACGGGATATATAAACAGATATATATATATATATAGAAATAAAACCTGTACGTAGTATGTACCTCGTGCTTCCAGGTACGACTCTGTGAGAACAAATTCACCTGTCCGACATACCATGATCGTTTCGCTTACCATTATCAATTTAAATTTACAGTGACAAGATTTTAAAATTCTTTTATTTTAGGTCTCCATCATTTAGAGATGATTAGCGTGCATACCTAATTGGGTTTTAATTTCCAAATAAGAAATCTATCCATGAAACTGAAATTTTCAATGTTTATGTCAACGAAAAGTTATTGTTCTGTAAAAAGGACGAGATCTAAAATCTGATTGCGCTAAATGGTTCCATTCCATTCCATATATATATATATAAACATTGAAAACTTCACTTTAATGAAAAAAAGAAATTGAATCAATGAATTATCTGTTAGTGAAAGATTTTGCGCTAATCGAGTAATCTACGAAAAAAAATCTAACTGATTCAATTATAGGTCGAGTGGCTCGATAAAATGCATATCTATCAGTGACATTTCAATCTATAATACGTTTAATATTACTTTAATATTAATTTTACTATTTACTTTTACGTTTAATAATATTTTGCAGTTCCGGGAACCGCATTTCAATCTTGTGAAGTAAAGTGTGCTTATAATGCACAGAGAGCGAGTGATAAGAGGACGTTCCAGTCCTGCAGAAAAGCACAAACAGAATAAATATATCCAAGAGAAGTGATAGCCTAAACCTACGCGATGAGAGGTCAAGGTTACTTATCACTATCATTTTCAATGAGAGCCATAAGCCAACGAAAAGAATGGCTGAATTTAATTATTATCGTAACTCGCGGAAACATATCAAAAAGTAGTAGTGTGATATTTATATTATACACGATGGATTCTACTCGCAAAGTGCATGAAACAGTTGCCTTCATATCACTGATGTCGCTGATTATTTTCAGAAGAAAATTTCACGGAAACTATCCTGTTTGCTCTACCGTCTGCTCTAACTGAAGAATTAAATGGACTAAAACTTGTCTTTCCATTATCACAATTCATGTTCTATAGAAATATGAATAATAAAGTAAGGTATATAGCCGCCATATAACGAAATATACGGTATCAATTTACAAGAAATTCATTTAATCGATCGTTGACGATTTAATAAAACCCTTTCGAGCACTGTTCCTATGAATAATTAGCAATCTTTCTGTAATATTCAGCTGCTGCTTGAATTTTCCCCTACGTATCGAAAATGACACCCTGCAAGGAGAATTCTTAATAATTCTAGAGAACTTTAGGTTTACAGAGTAAAGACAGCAGTTGTCTTCAATCCTTGATTCTTCATTCTGTCGAGTGCTTCGCAGATAGAAGGATTTCCCTTTAATTTTTTTGCGAAAGAACTACTGTATAGAATGATATATGGTAAGGAAAGAAATAAATATCGCAGAGCAATTTAACTTTCAAGGTATGATATTTTTGTTCCTTCAACTGAATTTAAAGTCATTACAGTAAGATAAAATTAAAGGTAAACAAACTCTGATTATGAATGCGGGAAAGATTCCATTTACTGTCTTTCAATATCTGGGTATATGGCGACCAAAGGCCTGGACTTCAAAATGGGCTATTCAATTGTATAGAGTATACAGTCTCTTGATAAATACTTTACTATTATCATTTACAACCAGTTCACTAATGTACAGTTTACAATTAGCTGACAATCTTGACTCCCTGACAGAAAGTTTTTTAATCTTCCTTCTCTGTTGTGCATCCAACATAAAAATTTTTAACATTCTTTTGCAACGCATTGAAATCATTGAATTTGATAACATGTTTTTGAACAAATTCTGTGATCCTCGCGATCCTCAGGAAGCTGCCATTAAAACAGAGTTTGAGTATAATGACAGGTTAACAGATTATTAAATCTAGTGTTAAAATAAAACCACCCGCCATGGGGTGTGTTGCTTTTATTGTTTTGCATTTAATTTGAATTGCAGGTCGAAATCAATAACACTGCTGACAATGGTCTTTGTTAATATAGTATTTGTTATGATGACTCCACTGCTCAGTAAATCAAACGTTAGACTTCCTTTCCAGAAAACTTGGTTACCTTACAGTATTGAGTCCAAGCTGGCATTTGCCTTAACTTACTTTTATCAAGCATGGATTACTCTTACATTTTGTTTATTAACTTGCTCTATTGATGTTTATGTTGCAACGATGATGCAACAAATTTCAGCTCAACTAGAAATTTGCAAACATCGCCTACAGATGTTACCAAAACTATTGGAGGAACATAGTGAAAAGTCTAGTAAGAGACAACATGAACTGAAAATTCTCCAGGACTGGATTGTTTACCACGAACATATTTTTGCGTGAGTGTGCTTAAAATTTCTACCCCAATATAGTACGTAAATTACTTATTTTCTAATGATACATCTTTTAAATTTACAGAATCGGCGAAAAGTTGAACGAAATATTCAGTATGCTTGTTTTTACGCAGTTTTTTGTAACGATACTATCATTTTGCATAGTGATCTTCCACTTGGCCAAAATAAAATCACTTACGCCAACGTTTTGGTTAATGGTTGTTTGTTTAAACAATTGCTTTATTGAAATATGTATATTCTGTTGGTATGGGGAAGAAATGATTAATGATGTATGTAATTATACTACACGTAAATATGACTCATAGATTAAGTAGTTAATAAACTTTATGTAAGTCCAGGCTTCGCAACACAAAATTCTCTCAAAACAGATGAGCTGATTGATTTTTTCACAAAATTAGAGTCTTATTGCGGTTCAGTCCGCATTTAAGTGAAAACTCAGAAAAAAATTTAAGTTTCCTTAAAACAGGCGAAAGTCTGTGAAGCCTGTAAGAGTTTTAAACATCACTTATATAAGAATTTATTTGCTAGAGTGCAGATGTTGGAGATGCATTATACAATATCGATTGGGATCCGCTATCCACAAATGCTAAGAAATATTTTGTTGTAATAATGATGCGAACTTCTAAACCCATAACATTAACTTGGGGAACACTTTTCACATTCTCCATAGAAACGCTCATTAAGGTAACAAAAGTCACAATTAAATTAAGAAATACATATTCTATGGGAAAATTGATTTTTTTTTTCAGATTATGAAGACATCTTATTCAGCTTTCAATGTCTTGAGATCGTCAACAAACCAATAATAGATAATGCGATTAATAAATTGAGGTTCAGTGCTTAATCATTTAATGATGACAGATTTGTAGGAATTTCAAAGTATATAAATAGTGAGCTTTATTAGGAATTTTATAAAGAATACTGAATTTTCCATTTAAATGCATTATATCAATATAAAATTTTGCGCATTTGTAGTAACAATAAAGATTTCTTGTTCAAGAGCTATTTTGGGAGTGATTTGACCCCAATCTGAGTCTTCTCAATCCGAAACTAATAATGTTAAAATTCAACCCTAGAATTTTCGAAGATTGTTCTTTGGTGATGATAGAGTCAAAGAAAATACAGGCTAGTGAATCCTATTTCTATTAGGTTGTGAATCGACTTGCTTACACGAAGAGGTATTAACACTAGGGGAAGTTTTAATAGCAAATCCAGGGTAACTCGATCCACGGCGGTGATTAATGGTAGTTCTGATAATGATCATATATTGTAATCGATGAGTGGGTATTTTACTTACTTTGTATAAAGAACCTCCTTGATGACATTCAAGGCGACAAGAACTGGACCCTCAGTCACTCTTTGCAGTTTGAAGGAGTCCCTTCGGTTCTGAAATCATGACATGTATTGGTTTAGTTTAAGTTTTATTATTTAAATTCATTAGAAAAAGTTTGCTGGGAAAATAACCGAAACGACGTGTTCGTAAGTTATTTTATTATAATATATCTTTCTGGAATTTATGTTACCGCCGATTCCCCTCTTTCAATGATTTTAAACTTTGATGCTTCGAAATCATATCTTTATAGCAGAAATGAAATACAACGACTTCGCTATTTGACAGAGTCCAATTTACATAGCGTGACAGGGGAAATCCCTGAAAAAAAAGAAATGTAACTTTACGAGAAGATTTCTGATCGCGTGCATGGAGATACACTTCCAGGTACGAAAAGTATCTTCGTGACGATAAAATATTATCTGTCGGAAAACTTTTCTTTGCATTATAAGTTTTAGGCTTTTTCAGGTAGGTACAATTCATTAAGAATTGCTAGTGAGTTTGAAGACTCATTAAAAATTTTTGTTAAACATTTTAAAATGTCCCTATAGCTATATGTATACTGTATTTCTCAATTGGCTCTTTTTCTTTTGAAGCAAAATAATGGTAATGATGGAAGAAGTTGAATCAATTGTGCCAGCTGATGTTGCCATTGCACAATGTCTTACTTCTCGATCTAGAACTCCTATTTACAGTCCCAGTGAGGAAGAAATTTTACTGACTGTCGCTGGTCTTCAGAGAACCTTCAATTATTCTTATCGGTAAACTTATTACAAGGAAGCAGCCCAATATTATCTAATTTAAGTATAACCTCAGGGGGTTAATCATGTAACTTTTTCTCATTGTTCCTAAATTATCACAGCATGACATATATATTTGATGTTTAAAAATGTCAAAGATTTCCATAGAGTTTTTTCACTAATTTTAAAGAATTTCAAGGAATTCTAAAGTTATATGATTCACCCGCCAATTGACACAAGACCTTCTTCTTGAGTGATCACTCTAGAGATTTAGAAACAAATTATGACGTTGATGTCTCTCTTTTAGACTGGAATATGACAAGAGAGAACATGACAATCGAAAACTCGATCAACCGGAAGGACAACGACATCAACGACGTTGGCACGAAGAAGTGCCACTTGCGACCTGGAAACCATCCCCAAACTCCGGGGGGTGGATGAAAAAAGTATTTACTCTGACACGCGATCATCATCCTCATCGCGGTGTTCAGGTTCCGCTGCAGGACGACCACGACGGCGCCGTAAGGGTTGCCGTCATGGCCGCCGTCTCTACTGCGGTGGTTAGTGAAAATCCGTCGGCCGTAGCGAACACACCCCAAGATTCGCTCGACGTGATCGGATCAGAGCAAAAAGCCCTGAGAACCGTTTCGCCGCCTGCCCTCCCCAGAGTCGGTAGCGTCTTCACCAAGACTTCTTCACGACTTCCGCGGGACCAGGAATCCTCAACTTCCCTCTCCACAATGCCGCGGGTGAGTTCAGTGACTCAGATTCTCGCGCTCAAGACTTTACTTGTCAAAAAAAATTTTCAGATTTTCATATGTAAACTTGAAATATTCATTTCATTTAATAATAAGGTGAAGTGTATTTTTCTTTAACTAGAAAAAAGT
Source organism: Synergus japonicus (assembly GCA_900474275.1). Lineage (NCBI taxonomy): Eukaryota > Metazoa > Arthropoda > Insecta > Hymenoptera > Cynipidae > Synergus > Synergus japonicus. The sequence continues at coordinate 83,956 of UCOH01009292.1, read as the reverse complement.
ACAGATAAAAGTTCTTTTTCAAAACATTTGGGAAACAAAACAAAAACTTTAGTTTCAAATTTACTTTCATATCGTGATGCAGACGAAGGTAGATTGCCTAGTTTTAGTGAAAAATATTTATTATTGCGAATGCAAATTAAGTCGGCCAAACTAAATTTATAATCTTTTGCTAATAACCATATGTCTCCTTAATATATAATGAAATATTTTTTGAATATATCATGAAAATATCGTATTATAGAAATTGACAAACTAATTCGACCCTAAATAGCCACTGGTCACTTTCTCACGACTATATGATGTATAATATATTCAAGAAGAAAAGGGTGGTTAGGTGTGGTCACGTGTCCATTACAGACTCCATTCGCCCCTCGACACGTGCGACAAATGTCCATTTATACATATAGTATTCATTTTTTTTTATTTATCTTATTTGCACATCACGTTTTTATTTTTATCTAAAATAATTGCGAAAAGAGGAATAAAAAATGAATCTAATTCAAATTTGCATATAACTTATAATTAATATTATGAATTCATCGTATGTTCTATATAGTTTAAACAGTTAACATAAAAATTTGATGAAATTATACTTATACTATTTCGTATCTTTATTTTCATTTTCATTTTCAACTTGTAAATCAATGTAGGAAATTCGTGTATTGTCATGATGTTTACACGCACTTGGCATGTAAAAGTCAGAAATCGATTTATATGGTGAGCCATATGTTCCTTGAATAAAGTACGAAACATCGACATATGTTGGCTTCTTGTTAAAGACACAAATATATACATTTTATGTAATGCGTAATATATACGCATGCATCAATGAAGTGATGGAAGTTTCCCTTTCTACATGCAAAATTCTGTTCACTCAGCAACTCTGATTATTACCCCCTTTTCTTATAACACATGAGTAATTAAAAGATTCGATTCGTTTCGATTCGTAAGCACAATTCACCGCGTTCTCCTTAATTAAAAACAAGACATAACTGTCTCACATTTTTGTAGACAATTCTTCTGTGATTAAATAACCCTGGAAAAGTTTCCTTATTGTACATATATATAAAATTACGTAAGCCATAAATGATTTATACAAATTATTAATCTAGTAATTAAACAGCCAGAAATTAACGTTCTACGTGGAGAATAAATTTATCATATTAAAATTTAATTTTGCATATATCTATAAAAAATAATGTCAATATTGAAGAATAATAAAGCAGATTTAACTTCGTCTAATATATATATATATATATATATATATATATATATAGATGCGAATGAATTTCTTAATGAAATCGTCTATAACAAGTCTCTTTCAAACAATCTCCTTTTTAAACAATCTGAAATTGTATATTTTCATAATTAAAAGCTTAATTAATAATTACTCAGGTTTATAAGAGTCTACATATTTTTCAGGGAATTGATCGCATGCGCGTATAATCAAACGATTTACTTGCAATCAAGAATCTATATATCCAACAGAGATTGATTAAGATGTGAAATTAACGTAAAGTGTACTCGCCGAGCCCAGCAAATTATAGAAGTCAATACTACGTTCAGTGCGTCACGTATTCTCTGTATATAATAGAAGAACTTTGGTGAACATTGACCGCATTAGTTTCCGCGAATGTGAAACATTGACTTCGTCTGATCATTTGAACTTTGTACCGCCACTTTCAGAACAGTGAACTCTCCTCTCCTCTTCACTACCATTCAATTCTCTTCTCACTTACACCATATATAATTAATATTATGACTGAATGTAGCTATAATATTACCGAAAATAGGGATGTAATGATATAGCTTATTATTCTTTAAACATGTGTTTTACTGTAAAACTTTGTCAAAACTGACTCCTCAATTAATCAAGTTTAACATATTCGATATATATAATCATTGTTTTAATTGTAAAAAAAGATGTAATGACAAAACAAATTATTTCAATGAAAAAAAAAAAAGATTTCTGTGCAGTGAATAGTGACTGGCAATGAACATTGGTATCGAATAAAGCAATCAGAACGGCGTAAACATTCTCCAATATGGTATACATCAGATGTCTGGTGACACAATTAGCATTAGTAGACAGAAAATGATCTATTATTGGAAATTGAATTATCTCACGTATTTATCTACATACAACGAAATACAGAATTTAATGAAGTCGACTTCTGACCGCACGAAGTTCAAACACGTGTGTGATTCGAACTTCGCGTGTGAAAAGATTAAAAAGCAAATTTTCTTTTATTTCTTATTTAATTATCTGTTATTTACATACGCGGAAAGAAATAATTGGGATGCATTTTTCTATGAAATATAATTTGGAAAATTAAAAACATTTTTTTAAATATAGAATATAATTAAAGAACAACTTAATGTATTCCCAAATTATATTTGAGAAATTTCTTTAAAATGGTAAAGTGGAGGGGGTAAATTTCATTCACGATCTGAAAGCCTCTGCTTAAAATTTCTGATAAATTCCAGATTAGAGACAAAAGTCCCATGGGAATTTGCACCTGCGTCAATGTAATAGTTGGATAGACCGCGAGATATAGTAATTTACTGCTGCCGGCGCTAACTGCGATTTTCCCTGATAAAGACGTCACGACGTCTGCGCGTGGCTATCAAACTTTATTGCGCGACTTGGTTTAAATGCGGCAATTCAGAACATTAAAAGCTTCGATAATTTCGTATCGGCGCGTCGCGCTCTGCCAATTTCAACGCTTGTCAGGATAGAGGTTTATTTTCACTTGGCTCTAGATAATAAATAATTAGGAATTATCGATAGGGGGATATTTATGACGGAAAAGACAATTACAATATTGTTTGTACGTATTCGTGTACCACCGGTATAAATCATACAATATGGAATTAGAGCTCACAATTCAAGTCAAAATAACAATATGTTTCTAATCATAATGCATTTTGAATGAGCAAGTGTGCGACCCTGTGCATTTTTGCATATTTTTAACAGTATTACAAAACTTAAAAAATGTATTTATGTTTAGAAAATAAAGTATGTATAGATGAAGTGAGATTAGAAAATCCAAGGCTGACATGTTCTAGACTTGTACTACTGAAAATGAACCAGGGAAAAAAGAAAACATGGATCTTATAACAATCCTAATGATTATATACACGCAGAAAGAAAATCTATAGGATTCAAAAAAAAAACTCTAGAAACTTCCTACAGATTTAATTCAATTGAAATCTGTAAAATCTACAGATTTCTTCTGTTAAATTTACGATTTTTGAGATCTTATAGAAGATTTTGATTCTGAGATATGTTACATTATAGAAACTTTGTAAAGAAATGTTAGACTCTTGTTTCTTGCAATTTCCTGCTTTTTGGAATTGTGAATATGTGAAAAAGTAGACATAAGGGGATTTGTGCATCGATCGAGTTATTCGCTAATCTATTTTCATTAATTGGTAGATTGAAAATTCATTGAGAATCGGAAAACAGTAGTATTAAGTTTGGCACAAGGGTCATTATACAATTATTAGTACATATCAACGAAGTCACAGTGTCTGCAAAAAGTGATTCAGATATCGTCGAACGGTTCGATCCAGTTCATCGTGTTGCTAGGTTGACAGCTTGGATTCCACGGTCGTTGCTTTTTATGAAACGCTGACAATTTGTCAGTCTCGATATAAATTATGTAAATTATGTTTCCTTTCAAAGTCCAATATGAGACTAGTGTGATCGAAGGAGGGGAATCCCTATATCAATCAACACAGTCTCGACATCATTGATAAAATCGAATTCAGAAATTCCATAAACACATTTATATTATGTTAAAATTGGAATATCTAATTACTTAAAAACCGCTAGGTACTGAAAATTTCGAAAAAAGTGGGTTATACATACTAAGGTTTTAAGCTTACAAATAATATAATAATAAAAAACAGAAAGGCATCAATCTTTCTTGAATTATAAAAACTGAAAGAGAGCCTATAAAGTCTCGATAAAGTCCTGAATAAGACGGAAGTTGCCTCCGTGAGTTCGTGTCGACGAAAGTGATTCGATGCAGAATTTAAAAAAAAAAAAAAAAAGATTCCGACCGCAAAGCACCTAACTTTACCAGTTCGATCTTCGATCTCATGCTCGAGGGTAGATTAAGCCTACTTGAATGGTAATATGATAACATTGATGGTATAGGCATTGGTAATATTACACCTTTTAAGCTCATTGAACCTACTTCTTGGGGAGCACGCGCTCGTACCAAAGTCGAAACTCCGATAACATTACACCATGATAAGAAAACCGTATGTGTAGTTATTTTAGAGGGGTGTGCGCGAATGGTTAAGAGAACGCATTTGAAGCCGTTTAGGTAGATTTGCCTGCGGAACAGGATGGGCATACGTATATTATCGATTGGTACCGTCTAGTGCCAGGTGTTGGCTCATGCTTCTACTTCTCATTTCTCAACCCCTGGGGAGTTCCTGCGGGAGATATTCGCCCCCTCAAGGTGCGCGATATGTTCGCTCGCGGAAGGGCGAGAAAGAATTCTCCGCTATCGGAAACGAGCACGTCGCGACGCCCTCGCGATACTTCGTCCATAGCATCCGCCCTCGCTTCACCTTTACCTAATATATACCTCGAAAAGTTCTTTTATATATATATATATATATAATATTTAAAAAATATTTTTAATGAAGAAGGAAAAGCAATCGAGAAGAAAGTAAGTAACAATTTATGATGGATATAAATGAAGAAGGAAAAGGAAGTGAAGAGTTAATGAAGAGTAACTTCAAGAAGACTTTATAATTGAGCTTTTATATATTTTTTTAAGTTAAACTATTCAGATTAACAATTTTGTAATAGCAGTTCGTTACATAATTATACGATTTTATATCAGCTTTGAAATTAGAAGATAAACTTTAAACTCCCGAGTATATGAAGATTCTGAGAGTTATTTCATACTCTTTATCTATATAATAATCAATATACAACATCTACCCTTCATTCAAAAGTCTAAACCCAAAGTCACGCAAGAGAATTTAAACTTTACATTTGATTCATTCATCCTAGTTAGGGCCAGCAAATAATTGGCTCTCCAAGAACTGATACAATTACAAACAAGGGAACTTGAGATTTAATTTGTCTACTTTGCATCAAAGATAAACTTCGCTGTACAAGAAGATAAACAACTGTAATGAAACTAAGTGAGCGAGACACGTGATGATATTTGCACGTGGATCTTGATTGCAAAAAGAAGATTTAGTTTTACAGATATCATTTGACGCCAATGTCGATCCTCAACTCTGTCATTGGATATGCTTTGATGATCGACACAGGAAAATATATTTTTTTTCGATTTCGAATCTCAGCATCTATATGTATAGCATGAGCTGACCTAGCATAACTATAATTTAACAACTTTTTATGATCTTTGACACATATACTTTCTGACGACGTAGTTCCCAAATCGCTGTTTTTAGTTTTTAATCTTTTAGTCTGTCTGGCCGACTCATAACGATCTAGTCTAGACACCAATTTAATCAAGTTGAATGGTTGAATCGTCTCAGTTTTTACTTTTAACTTATCTATGATAAACATTGATGTCGCAATACTGTACTTGTCATTTAAAGTATTAGGACCAACTGACACTCATAAATTTCCAGATACATACAAATGTTACAGAAAAGAATTCAAATATTATTTGAAGAAAGTATGAAAGACTAGAAAATATCTTTGCATGAGCTCTTTAGTAGCGAGTTATTGTAGTATACCTAATATTTAAAGAAAGTAAGACTGCTGGTGCAGAATTAATCTTTCGACCTCAAATTAATCACTTCTTCCGTTGCTTCTTTTTGCGATTGTCTTATCGTTCTGCAAAAACATCGTTTTTATACGATATGTTAAAAATTACACAAATAACTTTTTCTACTTGATGATAAAACGAAAATTTAAAAATACTTGGGCACCATTAAGTTATGTAAAATAAATTACTTAAAAATAAATATTAATTAATTGTATAAACATATGTATCAACTTAATTCTATGAAGTTAGTATATTAATTAATTAATAAAATCTATTTTGTTGCACATATAGTGCGATAATTTCTTTAAATAAAAATAATATTTGCGAGCTTTTTAATGCGGTATTACGTAATTTATCGATTTCTTAAGGAAATAAACATTAACTTTGTCTTTCATCATCCTTTATTTTAAGATTGAATGATGCAATTTTTAAATTATCATTTTTTCTTGCAGACTGCACCCACAAAAACCACTTCTAATCTGACATTCCGTGGACAGATGGACAGGCGGCGGCCACCGTTTCTCAGGGGCACGTCAAAGGTTAAAGAGGTGAAATATTTACCACCAAAAGTTATAATAACATAAGTATAAACAAACAATAGTTTTTCAAATTTTTAAACATTAAAATCTCTGTGATTTTTAAATTATTAAATTAAATAAATGACTAGAAAAAATAAATGTCTATCCAATAAGTTTTAATAATTCAAATCTAAATTTGAATTTTCCTTGAGTTAAAAAAATAGCAAAGCCTTTAATAAATTTTATAAAATCCTGCGAAATATTGAGTAATAATTTAATGTATTATATTATTATTTGTAAAATTACTTAGAAATACTAAAAATTCCGTGAAAACTTAAAATTTCATAAAACTTCAATAAGTTTTGTAAGATACCATTCAATTTCTTTAAAATCATATTAAGTTTCGGGAAATTCCTATAGATTCCATAAAACCTAAAAAAAAATTTTTTTAAATTGAAGTTTCGAGAATTTTAAATTTCGCGCACTATTCTAAACTAGCTCCACTATCGTTATTTTCGGAAACTATGCTTGTAAACAAAACTGACAGGTGACAGCAGGAGACGCTTAAAGCTAACCTCTCTAACAGCTGTCATTGAAAAAATGCAATTTGTAATTAAATGCAGTAATCTAAAAACATATTTTTTTATTAAAAAAGAAAGTTAAAGTGGTCAAATTTCATAATGTCAATTAAGTTTTCAAATAGGTTCTTAATTCTCGAATTTACGTATTGTCTCCACTCCAAACCTATGTGATTTTTTGCAACGTAAACAATATTATCCTTTAAAAGTAAGTTTTTCAATGAAAATGTAAAGAAAAATATATAAGGTACATTAATTATTTTATTCTTAATTCATTTAATACTTTTTTTTCATTTTCTGAATGCCTAAGAGGTCAATCTTATTTTTATTATAACAAAGGATTTATTTAATACAATGTATTCCATTTCTTATTATTAATAAATTATTTAATATATGATTTAATGATTAATTAACCATTTAAAATACTAACGTAAAAAAATTGCAGCCAGGTAAAGGTCGAAGCGAGAAAATGGATACGAGACTCACAGGGGCTGTGGGAAACAATGACGTGGAAAGGGTAAGTGACGAAGATCCTGCAGCTGATGGATTGCTAAGACAAAATTATGAATTGCGCCATCGATTGGAAGAAGAAACTGCTAGTTATAGAAGGAGACTCGATACCTATCGGCAAGCACAACAGCATCAAGCAGCACTTGTATCTCGATTGCAAGCTAAAGCAAGTATCAAACGCACTTAAATTCTGATTATTTCTATACTTAATTACTTAAAATCGCATTAATGTAGAAATTTAATTTTAGGTTTTACAATATAAACAAAGGTGTTCTGAATTAGAAAATCAAATGGTGGAAACGCTTCCTGCCGACATAATAAGAGTTCCATCTTCTTCAGCAAGAGGAAGTTCTGCTTTGGATGCTGCTCAGCAAACTCTTAGAGAATTACGAGAAGAACAGATTCATGATTTAGACACTGCTTTAAAAAAATTAGCTGAAGAGAGAAGAAGGTAACTTAAAGTCAACACAATACAAAAAAAAAAAAAAAAAGAAAATCTTGCAAATAAATAAAGTAAAATTTATCTCTTGAATTAAACATTTAGATGCGACAAGCTTTTGCAATTAAATACATCCCTGAAAGATCAGTTAGAAGAATCGCATCAAACAAACGAAACCCTTACCAATGATCTTCAAAAACTCAGTAACGAATGGGATTCAATGAGAGAAGAATTAGCAATTAAAGAAGAAGAATGGAAGGAAGAAGAACACGCTTTTAATGAATATTATACCTCGGAACACAATAGATTGTTAAATTTATGGCGCAACGTTGTCTCAGTGAAAAGGCTCTTTTCTGAAGTTAAATCGACGACTGAAAGAGATCTCTCAAAATTGCGTAACGACATTAGTATTGCTTCCAATTATATGGTTTCGGCTTGTACCAGTACTAAGTTTGCAGTTAAAATGCAAATGGCAACAGGACAAACAATGGTGACTGTCTTTTTAATTTTTATTAATATTTCATTGTAATCAATCAAACTTGAAAAATTAATTATTACTTTAATTATAGATTCCTCAATCATTCCAACAAGTTCAAAATGTGTCTGACTTAAGAACAGAAATGGCATCAGTGAAGCAGCAATTTGAGTTGGCTCAGGGTGAAATTCGTATGAAAGAAGATAAAATTAATCAGCTCTTGAAGGAAGTTCATACTTTGGTATGAACGATATTCAAAACAATTAGAATAAGAGAAAGAATACAAAATGCTGTTAACAAACAATAAATTTGATTTTAATTTCAGGAAGAGCGATGCGGAGAGGCAGAGTCAGGTGTGAATCAGGCGGCAAGAATGCAAGAAGATGTTGAAGTTTTACAATCTGCTTTGAGAGAAATCGCTCACGCTGTAATCCAGGATGCGGAAACTCGAAATGCAGAAAGTAGTCAACCTCCTCCTCATGTCCACTTATCTCCTTCTGCTCCTATTCCACAAAAATCTCCGAAACGCGGAGTCAGATCTACGACTATTCCTGCTTTTGCGGAAACTACCATCAGTGCGGTTCAAGCTGCTTTACATAAATACCAACTGACCATACACGAACTTCAGGTAATTAATATGATTTAATTTTAGTTTAAAAATTCCTCTAATTTGTGAAAATATCATTGTTAGGTAAAACTACAAACCAATAAAGAACAATTATCCGTCACCCGTAAACAATGTGAAAGCGCTGAAGAAAATTCTCAACAACTCGAGGGCAAAGTTACAGAAATTATGTCTCAACTTGATTCCAGCAGATCTCAGTGTTTGCAACTTAATCAAGAAAAAGATATCTTGCAAAAAAGTTTAGATGCACTTCGATCCGAGAAAAATGTACTTGATCGAAACAGACTTGAAATTACTCACATGGTAGATATTTAATTTCTAATACGTAGCTATAAGTTTTTTTTAGTGACTTTCATCTGTAAGTTACTTTACTTTATCTTCGAAATATTTCATAGATTGAAACACTAAACGCAGATTACGACAAGTTGCAAAAGGGACACAATAAACTGCAAAAATTGTGTGAGAACCTTGAAGATGAAAAAATGTTCCTTCAAGATGAACTCGGAAGAGTCAGCAAAGAAGCTGATCTGAGGTTAATCTTCTATCACAATTTAGCAGTATTTTAATATTTAAATTTAAAAATGGTATTATCGTCTCATGTACAAATTCTTATTTAAAAGGGAACAAAGTCTTCGTTTGGAAGAAGATCGTTGTAGTAAAATGAGAGAAGAAATATTAACATTAAGGGAAGAACTCAGCAGAACTTCTCTTGATAAAGACATGTTGGAACAACAAAAATTAGAAACGGATAGTTTGATTTCGCAGATTGAAAAGAGCAAAGGTAAAAATTCAATTAGTAATTACCTTATTCTTTTAATTTATTTTCTGTACATTGATACTCTATTGATAAAATTGTACAATATTTAGGTGACGTGGAACTGGAATTGGAACAAATTCTACTAGAAAAATCCGACGTACAAGAAATGTTAGTAAAAATGGAATCAGCTTGCATTAACCATGAAGAAGATAAAGCAAGATTGCAGGACGAAATCAAAAAGGTTTGACTGACATTAATTAATTTAAAAAATTTTTAACTATATGATATAAAATAATAACTAAAACAAATTTTCTTTGCAGTTAAATGAAGAAAAAGATAAACTAGCAAGTCAATGTACTGACCAGCAGGGAGATTTATCCTCCTTGAAAAAAGAACTTTTACAAGCCGAACAAAACAGACTCGACCTAGAGTCTGAAAAAGTGACTTTAAATGAAAAAGTCAAGGTCGTAGAAATAGAGAAAGAAAAAGTAGAACTCGAATTAGGACAAGTGGCTCGAGAACGTAGCGATCTGAGTAATCAATTATCGGTTTTAGCCCGAAAAAAAGAAACCTTAAATGAGGAATTGATGAGGTTAAGACAACGTCTTGAACAAGCGAATGAAATGAATGCGAGAATAAATAGAAATCTTGAAGATCTTGTCAAGGACAATGAAGAAAAACAGGTGGGGAATTATAAATAATTGATTAGAATTTTTATTTTTAGAAAGTGTTATTTTGCATCGCAAATAAATTGAAAAAACTAAAAGTTATTTTGAAATAAAATATATTTTTTACCAACAGGTAATTTTGGAAGCAAGCGAAAAAGAGCTCCAGAGATTGCAAGAACAATTGGCATCAGTTCGCAGTGAAAAAGAAACACTCGAAGGTGTATTATTCGATACGCAAAGTAATCTAGAAACGACTCACGCTAAGAAGACCCAACTAGAAAAAGATCAACAGGATTTGTTGATAAAACAGGAGAGTTTAAAAGGACAGATAATTAGATTAACGAAGGAGTTAGAAAATAGTGAGAAACGTGCACAGGATATAAAACACGCATTAACTCAACAGAGCGAGAATCAGGAAGCTGAGTTTCAGCAGATTATTCTTAATTTGAAAAAACAGAGTGAGGATAGCATCAGAAAACTGAATGAAGAAAAGGAACAAGTAAGATTGTCTTTAGAAAAACGATTACAACAGAATATAACACAACTGAGTGGAGAAAAAAATAGGGAAATAGAAGAATTAAAAAAGAATATAGAAGATTTACAAGCACATGTTGAAACTGTTTGTCAACAACATGAAGAAGTTCTTCTCAGGGCTGAAAATGACAAGCAGCAAGCTTTACTTATCGGTAAGTATTATTACCTACAAAAATTCTAAGCTGTAGTTTAAAAATTGATGTAACTAATTAATATATTATAAAATAATTGCTTTCAGCTCATCACGATCAGCAAGCTTTGGTGGAAAAACTGGAAGGTGTCTACAGAGAATTGGAAGAAGAAAAAGGTAATCTAGAGCGTCTTCGAAGAGAGGCAGCTTCACGTGCAGATCAAGATCGCAACAATATAAATCAATTACGCGATGAGATAAATCGTTTTAAATCGAAATTGGAAGAGATGAAATTGAAAGGAGACGAAGAAAAAATTAAATTGGAATTAAAAATGGAAGAAGTTTTAAAAGAAAGGGAATCAGCTCAAAGAGAGATTGAAGAATTACAAGTACAACTACACATGGCTGAAGATAAAGTCGATGGATTACACAGCCAGCTACATGAAACAAACAGAAAACTTAAAGAAGGTAAATGAATTTTAGTATTTTCCATTTTTATATTTAAAACTTAAATTTTGGGGTTAATAATTATCAAAGTTATAAAAATTTTATCATTCCAGCTGAAAATACGATCGAAGCGCTCCGTAAAGAATTAGTCGATGTCCGTCGACAATTAACGGATTCTACCTATGAAAAAGATAAATACAATAGTACTAACAAAGAATTAAGAGAATACATAAAACGTATTGAAGGCGAGAAGCGGGAACAAAGTCGAGCGTTGGAAGAAGCTCACCAAAAAGTTGCTGGTAGGTTTTTCATCATTTTTGTGCAAATATATTAACTTTGTCTCTCTTTATTAATTCGTAATTCACTAATCTAAAATATTTTTGAAATTATTTCAGCATTGGAGGATATGAAAACAACGCTTGACGCAGAAAGAACTCGTCTTCAATCGAACATTCGAGACATGGAACGTGAAATTACACAACTACAACAACAACTTCGTTTCACACAGGATGAACTTCAAAAATCACATGCGATGAACTCATCAGCACAAAACGAAGAGAAGGAATTACAAGGACGTCTGGCTAACGAGATTGAAGAAAGAGAAAGACTACAACTTCAACTTCACCAAGTTAAGAAACAGGTAAAGTGTTGTTTCTAACTTCACAAGAAAAAATGAGAATCTAGTAATTATTTGGTTGCTTATATTTCAATTGTGAATATCATTTCAGGTTGTGGATTTGGACAATAGCTTGGAGAATACGAGACAGGAATTAGCAAAATTGAGAGCTCGTGCAGATGAAGAAGATGAAAGATGGAGAGGCAGAGAACAAGAATTATTAATCAGATTAGAGGATAGCAGATGTCGAGAAAGGAAACTGGAGGATCAGAAACATAATTTGGAAGTTTGTCTTGCAGATGCTTCTCAACAAATTCAAGAACTTAAAGTATGCATCTGTTAAATTTTTATCTATGTGACTATTAGAATAATTGTTTTTGGGCTAAAGAATAGAAATTTCTTTTAATCTAATAATTAGGCTCGATTGGGTGGATCAGAAGGAAGAGTCAGGGCCTTGGATGCTCAATTAGGACAATTGGAAGTTTGCAAAAAAGAAGTGGAGCAAAAGTTAAGCAGTGTGGGTACAACTCTTCGCCGCATTGCTGGAATTCAATTAGATGGAAGTGTCAGCATGCCATTTAAAATAACAAGCCCTTCCAGAAGATGGAGTCCCGTACGCAGTACGTTACATTACCTATTATTTATCTTATCTTACAAAAGAGGTTGCGATTCTATCAAAACTGCTTCTATAAACTCGAAATATCTCGAAGTGATTTCAAAAAATTTCAAAAATTTTAAAAAGATTTCGAGAATTTTTTTTCTTTTTTTTTGATTGACATATTTTAAAATTTTTTTAAATCCCTTGAAATCTCTAAATCTTCTGCAATATCCTAAAACATTTAGAAATTTTTTGAAATATTATTTCTTTGAATAATCAGTTCCTGATCTCTTTTCTCTTCTTTTTTAAGTTCAAGATCATGGTGATGGAGGACGCGACGTGGTACTCGATGTCGATCCTGAAGTTGTTAGGAAAGGTGTCAGATCTCTCATGCAACAAGTGGCCCAAATTGAAAGAGAAAGAGTTAGTTTCTTGGTCTTCCGTAATATTTTTTGTAATCTACTTTCGGAATTAGTAATAACTTTATGCCATTTTAGGATGACTACTATACTGAAATCGAAAATATGAAGAAGCAATTAATGGAAGCAAGTGATAATTCAAATAAGGCAGATATGAAACTCAATACATTACTTGTTAATATGAGAATCATTCAGGAAGAGAAAAATACTCTTGAATCGAAACTATCACAAAAGGATGCTATCTGTCAGGCACAGGTATGCAGAGATAATAAATTAAATAGTAATAAATAATTAAATTAAATTAATTACTTTTAACAATTAAATATTTTAGGCGGAAGCTTTACAACAGAAAACGTCGGAAGCCGAACATCTCAGAGAAAAAGTTACGACTCTGGAGTTAACAGTTAGCAGTGAGTCAGAAGAAAAAGGACAATATGAGGATAAATTGGAAAAAATGAAACAGAACGTAAATAAATTAGAAAATGATAGACGAAGTTTGCAAGAGGAACTTGGAAAGAATGAAGCTAGGGCAACTAAACTGGAACTGCAAAGAATGTCTCTGGAAGGAGATCTTCAGAGGTTGCAGATGATCTTACAAGAAAAAGACGCAAATATACAGGTAAAAATAATTTTGAAATAGGCCTGAATCATTTTCAATTAGCTTTTATATTTCTGAATACTTATGTTTTGAAAACAGAAACTTCAAGATCGATCTGAGGCACAATCGCGTACGATAACAACTTTGGAGGAACGTTGTGGTTCTTTGAATTCGACGATAGAACAATTGAATTTAACTCTACAGAGATCTTCGAACACGGAAAGTGATTTACGAAACGAGATTAATTCTCTGCAGAGGAGCCTCATGGAAATTAGTGTAGCGTCACAAAGCAATAGCGAGAAAGTTAAACAAGTAAGCATTATTTTAGACATTACTTCTAGATACTTTAAAAAAGAAATAAACCTTAATAGGTGGAAATTGTAGTTGCAGAAACAAGTCTCTAATCTCGAAAATGAACGACGTATCTTGACTGAGCGATTAGAATCTGCTCAACAAGCAGTTGGTGATCTGAGACGTGTTAATCAAACCTTAGGAGACCAAAACTCGAGACTTCAAAATGAAATATCAAACAATGAGGTAGTTCGATCTGGACTCGAAGCACAATTAAGATTATCAAGTTGGCCTCATGAGGAACGAACAAATAAGGAAGATGAATTAGTTCGACAAGTTCAATCTGCTCAAAGAGATCGAAGCGAGCTGAAAGGAAAAGTTGATGCCTTAAACGATAAGGTATACTTATATTATTCAAAAATAATAATAAATATGAGCTTAGAGAGTGTAATTAATATATTTTTTAAATCAGGTAAAACTATTGGAAGTTGATAAACGGAACCTCGAACGACAGCTGACTTCAATGAGACCTGGAAGTGTTCGAAGCAAGAGTTACGAACGACCTGAAAAAGCCCACGCTGAATTATTAGGATCAAATGTTACAATTGAAAGTTTGGAACAAGAAAACAGAGAATTGCGACTCAAAGTTCGACGATTAGAAACTCAGTTGGCTGAAAAAGAAGCGGAACTTATGCGAGTGAAATCTATGCATATGCACTCACATTCTAGTTTGGATTTATCTCGAAGTAGAACTAGTGAATTGGAAAGGCTTAGAGCTGCTCAATTACAAGCAGAAAAATTGTTGGAAGCTAGAGAACAGAGTCATCGTCAGCAAGTTCTGCGACTAGAGAATCAGGTAAATTATTTTAAATCAAATTATATATGTAATGGCTTTGAGTGGAATTTTAATGAAATTGTTATGGTATGTTTCAGATTCAGTTGCTCAGAGATCAACTAAATCAGGAAATCAAACGTCGACAGCTGTACGTTTATCGCAGTACTCAAGCTGGGCGAGAAATGCAACAATTGCGACAGGCATTGGGTGATTCCTTGAGAACAGTAGCTCAGGATCCATCATTAGATGCCGTTTTGTTAGAACATGAGGCTCGAAAATTAGATTCTACCCTTGCGAGCACTGCCAGTTTACCCCCATCATTAGCTCTTCCTCCCCCATCTTCATACGACATGAAATCTTCATCTCCAGGTCACTTCAAGTAATTCAGTACTTAAACTTGAGCATGGTGATACTAATTTTGAATGAATGAATGAATTTATTTGAAATAACTGATTCTACAATTGAATTTTTCCCAAAAATAATTTGCAATTTTAAATAATCGAACCCGGTAGAGTTCTTCTGAAACAGAACACAAAATAAGTTACAGTTCCTTAAAGCAAAACTGATCTCGTTTTTACAAATTTTGCTATATCCTGATCTCATGGAAAAGGCTCTTTAAACAGTATTTGTATTAATTTATAATACATATTATATTCAAGGTAATGAGTAGAAACCTTCGAAAATGGTTTCCATAATTATTGTTTTATACATTTTGCTTCCTCATCAAGGAAGCTTTTGTACTCTGTTGTGATAACAATCCTTGCCTGCCTTTTTTACGATAATTTTACCAGATACGTTTGCTAGAAATATTTCTGCGAAAGTAATCAACGTTGTACTGATTCTTTCAAAGTTCCAACGCTTTGTATACCAGAGTACTTTAGGATCAAATGATTCTCAGTAAAATTTTAATATACATCCTTATTTATATATTTAAAAAATTGATTTTCACGATAACACGAATTATGGCTCAATTATAAAAAAAATGCGGCCTTCGTGAATTCCGTCCACATGTATTACACCAATTTAACAAAGGAAACATCTAGTTATTTTAGATTAAATAAAGATCCGTGTTATGGAGTGAGAGAGAAAGCTTTACACTTAAAGTAGGTCGTACAAAGTAAAAGAATGCTTTGTTTAGTCTCATCCTGAGACCAAAATGGACCATCTAACAAGAGCAGTCTAGAAAAATGCTTCTAGGTTTTACTAAATCAGCGACCGATGAAAATCGACAAGATGTAAATTATAGAGAAAAAAAGATAGGGTTTGCAAACGTAGATGACAAATGTGGATTGGTTCTGTTCTCTATCATTGAGAATAAAGACATCCAGTCCAAGCTGTATTATCCGCACTTAATTTCCGATACCGATAAATCCACGGATCCAAAATTTGTTTAAAATATATTATCATTTTATTTATTAAGTCTTAGCATTTTATAGGTGAATTAGGATTTACTTCCTTACTATAGTTATATTAAATTATTTAAATTAAATTTACAAAACTAGTACATACATATATCGAAAACTGGAACTAGAACTGAATGAAATTATTGTCAAAGTGATTTTAATGTTTTGCTTCAAATTAATTGTAATTTTGTCTTGAAATTAAAAATTAGAGACGGATTTTTGAGTGGTAGTGCAATAGTTTAAAAAAACTTATCGCTGTTAAATACGTTATATGTGGTTAGCGAATATATAAACTTATCTTTTATGTATTGTGCATTTCCCATCCCGAGTACAAACATTATATAAACTGGTATTTATAAACTTCTGATACAAATTGTTTTTGCATCATTTGGGATACACCGATTCTGTATGAGAAAATCTTGTCACGATTTATGTAATAGAAAATTAAATATATTATATAAGCTTCCGCACATTTCTTATTCTTCATTTCATATTATTCGTTCGATACTTTGTGTTTGTCATATTACAAATGAAAATTCTTTTGTTTTCCCATTTTACAAATATTAAAGAAGTGTATTCAAATCAACAACATGGACGCTTACACAATATGTACATTTGTAATTGAAATTGTTTTGTAATATGTAAACCATTGATAAATTAAAAAGAAGAAAGTTTTGCAAAATTCAATAATGTTACCTTAAAATATTTCTGGAATAAAGTAACCTCCAAAAAGTATGTAATTCGTAATCGATCATGTTAATATTATGAAACACAAACATAACCTGCGCTTTAACGCTAGAAATGCTATTTAATAAAAAGCACGAACTGAAAATAAGCTATGTACGGTTCACTATTAATAAAAACTGATACTATTATTATAACTTATAATTAAAATTAACGAAACCGAAATAAACTACGACCGCAGAGAAAAAATAAACTACCGAACTGCCCGAACTGACGAACATAACTAAAAATTTAGTTTAAAGTTTAAACCGCCTAATCTAGTCACGTGGGCAAGCGATGCGCACGCAGAAAAACTTGACTTCAGCAGTGTAGCGGGAAATTTTTAAAACAGCACTAAGATAATATTCCATAAATTTCGTTAAAGTTGGAAATATGTAAATTAATTAACACTTTTAATACTTTACGAAAAGTTTTTTTATTGTATTTCAATCACAAACATGTATTAAGAAATATTGCAGAGAATGGAAAAAAAGAATTATATACGAAACTTTTTTAATTTTCGTATTGTTGAGATATTTGAAACATTAATAAGTGTGACTATAACACATAATTATTGTAATGAAATTTCGCAATTGCGATTTACGTAAATGTAACGAAGCGATTGTATTAAATGTATGCTGGAATATTGTATGTGCTCTGACTTTTAATCGTCACGAGACGATCCATTCACTTTTTCCTTCCTGCGAAGAAAATAAATTATTGTTAATATATTATTAAAAGAATTGTTTCAATCTTCATTTAGAAAAAAAATTTCTCTTTATTGCTTTTTATTACCAATAGAATAAAACCGAACAGTTTTGAGGAGAAATTGTTTAACTAAAGTATAAAGAAATAAAGGCATGCGTCTAAAATCTAATTACTGAAATTAAATTTAAACGCCGCTAACTAACAAGAAACATTTACCATTTTACCTGCTACGGGACCTGGAAGCAGATCTGGATTTGGACCTGCGAGGAGGAGGAGGACTTCTTCCTTTCGAATCGGATCTACCCCTGCTGCGAGATTTTGCTCTATCGTGACGAGCTTTGCTGCGGGATCTGCTCCTCGAAGAAGATCTAGATCTGGTGCGCTTGCTCCTGGACCTCGAGCGAGATCGCGAACGAGAGCGCGAGCGAGAACGTGATCTGGAGTGAGACCTATAATAATCGGAAGAGATGAGTAAGATTGTAGAATCGACGTTTGCCTGTAAACATACTTTCAGAATTATTCATTAATATTCTCCGCCTTCACGATGCCCTTCAACTATATCTTCAAATTTTTCCTCTAACTTCAGGGAAGAAATTTATTTATTCAATTAAGAACGGTTAAGAAAGCGAACCTGGTATCAAGACCTGTGTTTTTGCTTTTAACCTTTTCATTAAAAATCGATGTTTGCAAATGTTGTGAAATTAAAAACAAACTGGACATTGTCACCACCTTGTTGATTTAATGTTTTAAGTAGAAAGAGTTCGCCACACTCACTTAGAAAAAAAAAAACCTGGAACTCAAACACTTGGATTTATTATTGATATTTGTGATACTTTGGGTTTATGTTCATGAACAACTTTCGTTCCAGACTCTGGCAAAAGAAATGGTTTTGACTTGAAGAATTTACGTGTTTGTTAATCAAGGATTTAATGAATTATATGTGCGTATTTGTTATGATCCAAAGATAAATAGCGCTATTCGAATTTCCTTTTTATCAAATTTCAAGTACAAAATACTTATTAGTTTGATATTAACAATCGAATTGCACTATTTTCAACTTAACAAAAGATTTTTCACAGACAAAAAATTAACTCCTGTTCTTTTTATCAAATTACCCTAGAAAAAAAAGTGGTCCTGTCTAAACGGCACTTTTTCACATTTTCGATAAGATCTTTCAATAAAAAAATTTTCTTTTTTTAAAATATATATATATTCACTTATTGGAATCATCGCAGTCCTACTAATTTGGCACCAAATTCTAACTGCGCCGTGTATTTCTCTAATTCCTGATCATACAATAAAATTGTATATTATAAAAATAGGAATTAGATCAGTGCACAGCGACTTGGAAATCGATTTTTAATCTTGTCACTCAGTGATTGTACTTTCATAAAATTTTCAAATGTCGAGTCTCCGCAAATCAAAGAGTAGGACTGCGTTGTACCAATAAAAATGTACCAAGAAGAAAGAAACCGCGTGGAAACTACAACATGGTATACCTTTTTAATAGCTAGACTCTTTAACGAATAAATATTCGTTGACTGGTCATTTTCTATCCCTCAGCAGTAAATTTGATTAAATTTGATTATCTATTTATATACCATCTTCTGTAGCTGCCTATAGCAGACAGTGGAAGTACGCGTGATGACAATGTCAGAAGGGGAGGACAGACGAGCAGATACACAGGTGAAATCTCGCGAGGGTCAGATGGACGGACGAAGAGTGGCTAGACGGGACGGCTCAAAGTGTCTGTCTCTCAGTGACCGCTAGGTTCTACGCCGACTAGACACGAACAGTGAGTCGAATGGAGAAGGCCGGAGCTATCAGAGGTGCCGACGTGCATTCTCTGAATCTCTGTCTAGGGTGATGTCGGTAGAAGAATCGAAGTGCGTAGAACTAGCCACTCCGTCGGCCGTGTTTGACTCTCGTTCGCAGAGTGCAGAAGTAAACCCAAAGTAGGTGGGTGCTCTACGCTGAAACTACGCAGTGTGTGTCACAAACTCAACCCAAGGTGAATCTCGCGAGAATCTCTGGCTACACATTTTCTCATGTGTATGCTTGTTCAGCCGCATCTCCTATAAATAACGGGCAGCATTACATCGGCATCATCCTTCAATATGGAAAGCCATCTTTTTTTTTTAGATAACGCATTGTCGACTATCTTAATTTTAGATTTATCAGAACTCCTTACCGTGTCTTTCATTTCACCCTACGACTTAAGACTTAAGTTAGTAACACTTGTAGACTGTATTATGAACATTATTATATTCTAAACCCATTGACTCGAGGGAAAAAGTAGAGGAAGAAAATAGAAAGTTTGATGAGAATGATTAAAAAAAATAGGAGAGTTCTAATGAGGTGTTGACCTATACACGATACATCAAAGCAAGATCAACAAATGTTTATAAATTTAGCCATTTATTCTGTTAGAGAATTAAAAAAAAATGATTTCATATGTCATAAGTAACAACTTTAGAACATTTAATAGATTTCGGTTTTTAGCTGCATTCATAAATTCGCTTTCTATCTATATTGAAGGTAAACTAAAAAAATTGTAATTAAATGAAAACAAGATGAGTATGTACACAAATATATGGAGAGTAGAAACTGGCGAAATGAGAAGAAAATTAGAAGAGACCTGAATATGAATTTGGATTGATAAAATAAATAGATTATAGGGGATAAAATTGATATCTCGAAGATGATACACACCTGCGTCTGCGACTACCCCTGCCATGGCGAGGACAATCTCTAGCATAGTGTCCGCGTTCGCCACACTCGTAACAACGATCCTCAGGATGGAATGGTCTGCCTCCTCCGCCTCCACCACCGCCACCTCCGCCCCCACCACCTCCGCCTCCTCTTCTGGAGGAACCACGATCTCTCAGCCTTTTTCCATTCGATTGTTCCACTCGGGCCCTTCTTCCGCAGATGGTGCGACCATCAAGTCCTCTGACTGCGTCTTCAGCGTCTCTAGCATCCTCGAACTCGACGAAAGCAAAACCAGGTGGATTTCTAGCAACCCAAACATTCCTTAGAGGGCCATAGTAAGAAAAGGCGTCCTCTAATTCCTGCTTTGTAGCATTACTTCCTAGATCACCCACGTAGACTTTGCAGTCCGAGGGGTATCGTGACATCTGAAAAATAAATAAAGACAGAAGATTAAATAATAATTTAATTTCAAGAGTGGATAAAATGTAAAAAATCTAAAATTATAAAATAAATTAATATGTAACTTGTTGAAACAAAACAAAAAATGGCAGAGCCTTCTAAACAGACAAAACGTAATCGATACTATAAAAGCAATCAATTTAGGCCCTACCGTGAGTCAACTGGATAATGCGTTATGAATAATAATTAACTGTAATTGAAGTCCGAAAGTCTTACAAGAATGATAAGACTACGTCACTACGCACTATTACGAAAATAACTTTAAACAAAATTATTATTATTTATTCGAAAGGATTTCGCGTTTTAAAAACACAAGTCACTTTAACCTAAAAATTCCATACAAAACTAAAAAAAAAAGAGAAATAAAATAAAAATTTTTTTCCCTACTCTGGCATTTTCTCCTCGTCGATCGAGACCTTAATGTGATAATTAGATTAATCAGTTATATATACACATATATATCAAGCAACTTTAATCGAAAAAAACCTGTCTTGAAAAATAAAAGAAAATATATAAACCCAAGTTTCGGCATTTCCTGACATTTTTCCCAAGCGATCACTTTTAAAAGAAACTATTTTTTCGAAAAAAAGCATTTTTTTTTAATAATCTCCAACTAAAGAATTACAGATTTAATCACTTTTCTGATAATCTATATTCTATTTTCGATAATACATGAACAAAATGTTGGCCAGGCTAATTTCCGAAAAATGACGACGTTGTAAAGCGGTTGACACCAAAGCAAATAAGAGGAGAAAAACTTGACAAAATAGTGTCTCGTAATCGAAAAAATATAGAGAATTAAACCAACACATACCTTATTCATGATTGGGATAAGTTTTTGGCTTCCCTTCTTGGAAAAATTGTTGAAAAAGCCTTGTTTAATACAACACCATCATCCCGAACCACTCCAGAGCAAGCAAGAACAAGAAGCGATCGATTTCGTTTCACAGGTAATTCAAGATGGCTTCCTTCTTTGATGAAACGACCAAACGACGTTATAATTTCAGGGCCGTAGATACAAAAGCAAAAATCAGACTTTGATTGGTTTAACGGCAGGCACTTAACATTTCATATTGTTACGGCACTGACCAAATTCAAAATGGCTGCATATCAAGGTACAGTAGTACCAACTTTACGAATACATGTCTGCCATTTTTGTATTTAGAAATTAATTTAAAAAATGAATAAGAATGAATGATATACGTATCATACATTTGTGTACTTTTAATTCAGAATCACCGCGAAGCTTCAGTCTTAAAATTGACGCGTTAACTTCCTACCAGAATTTAAATTGACAATGTTGCCAATATTAAAAAGGTTGATATTTCCCGCACTTATTTAAAATTAAACATTTAGACAATTCATAACATTAAAAATATAATTGTAGGAACATCTTTATGGAATTTCAGGATACATATACCAAAGACAGTGTTGTTTTTTCAGATTTTATTTCCAACAGCTATTCTTATTTTTTTGTTACCTTCTCCGATTTTATTTTTTACATAACGACAAAGATATTATTATATTTGATAACGAGAATTTTCAAACTCTAGAACAACTCGGGACTGTTCCCTATGACATAGACGAGTGGGGAGAAACGAGAGGAGAGAGATAGAGACAGATAGAGAGGAATTAAACACAAAACTATAAAAGATAAAAGTTTGCGTTGTTAGTTCTTGATCAGACTTTATATTTTAGAATTATTCGTATTTCACATCACGTATTTCGATGGATCAATCAATAATTGAGAAGGATTTGCCACGTGCATTGATTATTAGCAATGCAAATGGTAAAGCTGGTGAAATCGCAAAAAGTATGTTACAAATACATCAACTCTAACCTAGAAATTTTTTTTTATATTATTAGATATACAAAATAATACGTATATTTCGCGAATCGTAGGAACAATTTTTTTCAGTTATTTTGATGATTTGTGTGATAATCTAATCTAAAACCTTTCCTTTGTATCTAAAACCCTAATCAATAAGAACTACAAACTCAAGTTGTTTTTATTTATATATTAAATGTCTCGTTTATTTATTTATCGTTTTACTTAACCGATAGTATTGTTATTTAGTGCGTTGATTTTAATTTCTATGTTGATGAAAATTACTCAAAAAATGACTGAAATTACTTTTAATGTTAACTAAATTCTTGTTTCTTTTTTTTTTTAATAAACGATTTAGTATTTACTCTGATGCAGATATGGGCGCAGAACTGCTATCCGAACAAGAAGGAATGGAATATTATTTGTGGAATATTGAGAACAAGTATTACACTGCCCAGGTTTTACTCTGTGCAACACAAAATCATCCATCTAATATTTCATACAAAAATGTAGAGGCGCTGATCATTTATCATGAACCACAATCAGTAAGATACATATAGTAATTAAGTGTGAACTAAACGCTTCATTTTAATAAATGAGAAAAGAATAAATTACATGTTGTATGTAGGAACACGCGTTAAATAACTTGGACACTTGGAAGTCTCTAATACCATCCCTTTCAGAAGTTGAAGTTCTTCTATTGGTCTGCAATTCTATCTATGATATGAATGTTAAAGAAAGAAGTAAGAGATTAATATTTCTTAATATAATAATTCTAATTTAAATATCTTAATATGCGGATATTTAATTACTATTATTAATTATGTCCCATAAAATTGTAGTGATACAATGGTGCTTGCAACAAAAGTTCGAATTGGTTGAATTGAACAAATCAGAATCTCAGGAAATTTATGATTTTGAATCAGAGCGAAATGCGTTTGGAATTGAGCGAATCATTGAAGCTTTACATGCACATACGTGGTCCAACATGGTATTAAAAGGTGGCAGAATTTGCATATCACATTGAGTTGATATAATTATTATTCACTGAAAGTACACAAAAAATAAAAGTACTATAAATGTCTATTTATTCGTTAGATCAACCTTCAAAAAAGGAACCAAAAGAGGAAATAAATCGAATTGAAGAACAAATAGAAAATATTCGATTAGACGCTCAATCGGACGTTTCGGAGCGATTACAAATGGAAAGTGTATTTGGTTAGTATATTTTAACAATTTTTACAACTATTAAAGGGAAATATAAGTTTTAGTTACATTGTGAAATGATGGCCTCTATAAATATTACTGAGAAATTATTTAAATAGATGGAATCATGGATAGTGAAAATGTAGATTTTGGAGATCTCTTTGGACAATTAATGGCAATGAAGGAACATGCCGCTTCTTTGCCCACTAATCAAAGGAAAGTAGCAGCAGAACAATTGGTCACAGCTTTTTGGAAAGCCATGGGAGGCGATCCATCAGAAATTAGCGATTTGGAGTAATGCATTAAATTTATAGATCAGCTAAGATTAAAGAGTATTAATATTAAGCATATTTTTAGCTGCACGAATTTAAACTGTACTAATTTGCGTATGACCTTGACTTTGGATTTGAGTCGTAAGATGGAATGATGAACAATTAATATATCAAATTTTAGAATAAGCTATAGATAAGCATTTTTCTGTATACTTAATGAATTTTGTTTATTTTATTCGCAATGAATTGTAAATAGATCGATTTTCATTTAAAAAATGCTGTATTACCTACTGAAATAATACAATTCTAATTTGATCAGTGATTAGAAAATTACTATAATAAAAACATAATCTTGTGCAACACAAATGCAACATATGTGGAATAATAATTGTGAGTTGTAGAATATAGTCTTCTAATTGTCCTATAAATGTTTAAAAATATTAGAAAATAATGAATTTATTATTTTATTTTTTCCTTGAATTAAGTATACGTTTTTTTTTAAATTAGAACTTTTATTCATGACTATATTTTCTGGGTTTACTATTTCTTTTCTAATTAGGCAGTTGGAGTTAGTATTAAATTTCTGGTTTTACAGACTTTTTGTTCCGGCCGCAGTACTCAATTCGAAATTTTCGTGTTCTTCTTTTGGTTCTTTTAGTACCAAATTATTAATCAGATAACACTTATAAAGTAACTTATATGTTATTTCATACATTTCGACTCAAAAATTAATATAAGTATTACAACCCAAGCAATTCATTTTAATAATTGCTTTCCAAAATTATTTTCTAAACTCCACATTATCTTTCATGATTCATAGACATCGAATAAAATTAAATTGATAAATAGAAAATCATTTATGTCTATTGTTAATTAAATGATTTGAATTTCACTAACTTAAAATTCGCGCTAAAATTTTGTTAGTACGTAGCGCGCCCCTGTGGCAGTCGAGAGTACAATTTTTGAATTTTGAGTATACCATCTTTGAATAAAAACTCTATGTTCATTATGGCAGATCATGGCTGCAGTTACTGATGTGATATGTGTATCATCCTTTGATGACTGTTTTTCTCTGTTTTGTGTTGTTTTCGTTTAATAATTTGATTATAAAATCGTAGATTGCACGAAAAAAGTGAAATTTAGAAGTTCATGTTGTCTTTTATCTTAAAAGTGTCTACAATTATGAGGAATTTAGATTTTACGATCGCTTGAAACTTGGAACCAGGTAAGGCAGAACCTCACCGCCTTCGCTGCTCCGATTTGCAAACTGAGCGTCCGGCTCAATTTGCTTTTTTCTTTAAATAATTTTTTAAAAATGTTTCTTGATAATTACACCAATGACGTATTTCATTTAATTCTTTGCATATTCTCGTGTTCTGATAAAAATAAATTACATGCAGACTTTTGAAACAATTGCCAAAATTTGATTTTAGCTCATAAATATTATAGCAATTCTGTCAGCTTATTTGGAAATTTTAAATTTATTTTGGAATTCCTTTTGACTAATTTTGAAACGATTTCTCAACTATCAGATTGTAGTAAAGAAAAAAAAACTAAGGAAGTATAGTTTGTCGTGACTTCTATTGAAGTTGATTCTGAAGTAATTTATGATTGAAATTTTTAATTGTTAATTTTGAACATCCTATACAAGTGTTCTCCTTAAATTTAAGTGACGGTCCTGGATATTTTAAAATTATGATGCCTTGCGAGAAATTGAAAATTCATTTATATGGGAGTAAGATAAATTATATATATATGAAATTGATATCTATATATAATTTTACGTTTATTTTGATTGTAGAGATCATTTTCTTCCAATGGAGGATTCCATAGAAGAAGCTTCAGTGGATTTTCCAGTGTCTCTTGCAGATATACCAACTCCTCAAGCTCCAGATGATGGCAAAAGCCAAATTGCTGATGATGACTTGCTCAAAACAGAAAGTCCCAAGCCACTTAAACCCGTGCTTGGGAAATTGCAAGCTAAAAAACGTTTAATGGCATTTGCTAAAAAGTATACCGTTCTTCCCAATCCACTTCCCAAAGCTCCAAAGACAAAAAATAAAACACAAAATAAAAAGAATTCAGAGGATGGGAGAAATAAAAGTAAGATGTTGGCTATTGAAGAAATTGTGAGGGAAGAGAACAAACATAGATTGTTACTAGCCCAAACTTTAGCAGGTATTTATATTTAGAAATTTTATTTGATCTCTGGGTAAGGTTTTTACAAATATTTGTGTACTAATTCAATATTTTTCTTATAATTAAAGCAGAGGAGCGTAGCATTAGAAGTAGACGAGGACCGCTAGGTTATAGAAGAAAGTCCAACAGCAGAGAAAGGAAAAGCCGAAACAGTTATCATTCCAGATCTTCAGATAGAAAATATGACAGGTATTGTGTTATAATTTATGAATGTTTAATATCAGTTTTTATTTTCAATTTTACAATTATGAATTATGTACTAGAATCTTATTTATTTTATTTATAATCTTTATTTTATCCATCTTTTTTGTTTAAAAGGAAACGACATAGGAGCAGAGAAAGAAGGGATGATCGTCCCTTAAAGGACGATAAGGATCGCAAAGAAATCAAAGAACATTCCAGTGAAAAATTTCCTCCTGATAAAGATTCACGGAAAAAAGATACAAAGGATGAAAGGGACAACCGAGATATTACGAGTGAAAGGCTTAATGATGTTACAAAAGAGAAAATTGAGAATGTTAAAGTAAAGCGAGATGAAATAAAGGACAAGCTTGAAGAAAACAGGGACAAAAAGGAGGAGAGTAAAATAAAAGAAGACAAAAAAGAAAAGAGGGATGAAACTAAAGTGAAACGAGATGAGTCGAGAGACAGACGGGAGAGTGAAAAATCGAAAAGAGATGAAAGTAGGCGTAAACGAGAAGAAGAAAAGAGGGATAAGAGGGAAAATTCGAGAGATAAATCTAGTAAAGAAAAGGGAAGAGACAGAGAAAAGGAGTTAAACAAATGCAATTCCTGGGCGGATTTAAGAAAAGTTGGTTTATCTATTGATGAAGTTACTCGTATCAAGAAAGCGGAAAGTACAGAAAAGTCAGAAAAAGCAAGGTTGGTTGGTTTTGAATTGAAGTTTAGTTAATTTCAGAAAAATAATTTCTTATTTAAACTTTAATATTTTTTTTTTCAGAACTCCGCAGGATTTTGCTGATCTTTTTGGTCAAATGTTACTCCTTGGAGATCATCGAAAACACCGAAGCTCGTATGTTGCTCAAGGTCTAGAAGGTCCCAAGGAATATCCTCCAGAAACTGTCCGAGTGACGAAAGCACGACCAGCTATTCTTTATAGCGAGAATCCACAAGTCTCTCTTCTCCTTGATCGCAGACAAGTTTTAAATGTCGTACCACCTGAAAGACGTGAAAAAATGAACGATATCTGCGAGGCGACACAGATTAGGTGAGTTTTTATTTAACGTTTTTAGTTTTCCCACATTTCTTTCTCAAAACAAAATACGTGTTACAAATTTTTCTGTAAATTTTCAGAATTTCAGACACATCCAATGAGGATACAAGTAAGAATCGAGCCTGGTATCGGACAATCGACTCTTCAAAATCCGGTGCTCAATCTCCAGTGAATGTTCAATTTCCTAAGTCTAAATGGGATAGTGAGGAAGAAGGTGAAATAGCGGATGACACAGAATCGCAAGGAGATTCGACGGTTGTGAATGAAGTTTCCGCTAAGAACTCTCCCATGCAAGTAGAATTTGGTAAGTCAATTTTGAAATACTTTTTATTAGTATAAATTAAGGGCATGTGATACTTTACCATAAGAACAAATTAGTTATACCAATTATACATTCATAATAATAAATATTTATAGTAAATAAGAGTCAATAAACCTTCGTCTATATGAGACGAAGGTTTCTTGACTCTTATTTACTATAAATATTTATTATTATGAATGTATAATTGGTATAACTAATTTGCTCTTATGGTAAAGTATCATATGCCCTTAATTTGATAATTTATTTGTGTAGTTCTTTATTGAAGAGAATATTATTTTTTATGTTTAATTTTTTACGTTTAAATTTGTTTTGAATTTTTTGTGAACTGTAATTATAAATCTTTAAATAAAATTTGGTTTTAGAATTTTAAATTTAATATGAAATCGAGACGAGAATAATGAGCCTCATAAATTGTCATTTTATTACCATTTGCAAAATCGGTGAATGAAGTTTATTCGTTTTAATTTCTTTCAAACGTAATTCACAAAAATCCCACCAGGGGACGACTGCATTCAATTATATTACAATCGATTTCTTAACGATTTCTGTCTGCTGCTTGGTGCTTGCTTGCTTGGCTTGTGTTCTTGTGCTTGGTTGGTTGGCTTGCTTTGATGTAAACACATGTAGACCATGTGTTTTATCGGTTTTATCTTCTGTATTTTAATCAAAAAATAACACTGAATAAGTGATCAAGAAATCAATTTTTATTCACGTACTCAAGTTCAGAAGTATTTAAAAATGTCTGATGATAAAGTGCTCGATATATTACTGAAACTAAAAGGAAATATTCAAGAACGTGAGTATACCTGGAACCCGGTTGTTTATTTTTTTTGCCGGTTTTGACTATATAGTATGTGCTGTTTTAAAAGAAACACATATTTTTAATTAGTTTGCAGGGCTTACTTTTATTTAAGCTTGAAAATAAAGTGAAAACGGAAGTTTTATTTGCATAGGGGTGAAATTTTGAGTTTTTGTAACCTTGAAATCCGATTCTTTATGATGATTGTTGCGGCGGTGTAAGCTCTAACCTCAAAATTCAATTTTCTCATTTTATTCAACAAATATTAGAATTAGGTACCTCGCTATTTATGTCAGCTTATCTTTGTGTTTTATTATTTTGTGTACATAATAACATTATACTTTTTGCCTGGTGATCCAAACATGACACTCAATGCTTATACGCATAGGATATAATTTTTCTGAGAGATGCCTTTGTTAATTTCTTCAGAAGAAAATAATTTAATGAATAAAGAATGTCGAGAATTTTTACTTATTATATAAATTATTTTTCTGGTATGCAAAGTCTTTAAGTGTTTTAGTTTATTTTAGAAATATAGGAGGAGATAAGATTTTATTATTCTGGAAATGATAAAACTACTACATATTTCGATAGTCAAACAATATTTTTTCTTATATTATATAAAACACATTTGCTTCTTACGTCTATATCTGAATATGAATCTTCTACATGGGACATTATTTCTCAACTGTCCCAACATTTTAAGTCATGTCTTTCGATTGCCTTCATATTTTAATTTGTTTGCCTAACAACAATTTTTTGTTATTTTTCCATTTCAATAATAAAAAAAAATAGAAACTTAAAATATGGTTAAAAAAATGTGTCCTCAAGACAAATTCGACCGCGAAAATCCATTTCTGGAACACTGTGTAGCGTCGAGCTGAGAAATTTGCTCCAATCGAGCCCCATAACTTCGATACTATCAGCCGGTCCATTTTGCCTTCATGGGGTAGTGGGATAAACTACTATTATATAGGCAAATAAATTCTGAAAATATAAAAGGCCTTCAAAAGACATAATTTAAAATGTTGAGGCAGTTGAGAAATAATGCCCCATATATGAATTATGATTCCTTGTTAATTAACTATTTAATAACTAAATTGAAATATTTTTGTTTACAGAATTAAAGAACATAAATGAAACTCTAGAAGATGTGAACAAAAAAGAAAAGATAGTAAATAATGTAGAAAAAGAAGAGAGTATTGACGAAGAAAATGTTCCTGAAGAAAGAGAGAAGGAGGAGGAGGAGGAAGAGGTTGAGGAAGGTGAAGTTGAAGAAGTTGACGGTGATGAAGACAAAGATGATGAAGACAAGGCTGATGAAGACGAGAACGATACCGATGATTCCAACAGTGACGTTGACATGGAAAAAAGCGATAAGCCTCAGAGTTCTCCCTCTGTAAAATCGGTAGGCGATGAAAAGTTAGCTTCTGAATATGAGCAATTCATGAAGATGGTAGCAACGGAGAGTCCCTCAAAATCGACCTCATCCAGCAGCAAACATTCTTCCAAAGTAACTTCCAGCACTGTTTCTCCTACAAACTACGAGTTCGAAATTGTAATGGATGTATCAAAAGCAAAAGACTCTAAATTCGTGGAGCAACTACCAGCTGAAGACCAAACTACTAAGCCAAAAGTCAAGTTAGAAGAAAATCTAAAGAAAGAAAGTCTCAAAGTACTGATAGAAACAGAAAGCGTTTCGCAGTCAATCAGATCCTTAGACGAGAGTAACGAAGAACCCACAGAGAAAGAAAATTCCGAAGATGAAGATAATGAAGAAGCCCCAGAAGAAAACCCGGAGTCAGATTCTCGATCAATTCCCAGTGACTGGGAGAACGTTACAATCAAAGTAGAACAACTCAGTGATGAAAATACTGAAACGAAAATTTTAAAGAAGAAAAAGAAAAAGGAACGATCTTATTCAACCAGCAGCGACTCCAGTTCCTCCTCCAGTTCGTCTGACTCTGATGTGAAGTCAAAGAAACGAAGAAAGAAGAAAAAAACCCCAAAATCCAGCAGTGATTCTGAAAGTAGCGATAGTAGTTCAAGCGATTCTTCCAGTTCAGATGAAACTAGAAAAAAGAAACGAAAGCGAAGTAGGAAGAAGAAGCGAGTGAAGAAGTCTAGGAAAGCAAGGAAGAAACGTTCGAGGAAACGTGCAGATTTAAGCAGCAGCGACTCGGAAGATGCGAGGAAAAAGAAGAAACGTCTTAAGAGAAAGAAACTGAAAAAGAAGGTAGTTGAAGTAAAGGAAGAAGGAGTTCGCAAAAGGAAGCGAAAATCTTCATCTCGATCGCTTAGTCAAGATAAGAAAATCAAGCGTGCTCACGTTGAAAAAGTTGGTGTTGAAGAAAAGAAAAAACGAAAGAAGCGACTCCAGAAAGTAAAACGAGTGAAATTGTCGAATGATCTTGAAAAGCAGATTTTGGCTAAAGCTTTGTCGCCAGATAGTGTTTTGCTCAAGGAATGCGATATGGGAAAGGAGCAAAATCTTATTCAGGAGCAAGCACAGGCTCGTCGGAAGCAAAAAAAGATGAAAAGACAGCAGAGTGAAGATTTACTTTCAGAATGGGAGAAAGAATCAATTCTTATGACTAGACAAATCGAAGGTATTATGGATCAAAGCATGTCGCTTGATGAAAGTTCAGAAAGGGAAGGTGTTGCAAAGGAAGAAATTGGTGTGCGGAAGCTAATAGATAGAGTAGAGAAAGATAAAGAGGAGATGCAAGAGATTGTGGAAAAAGAGAGGGAGAAGGTTAAAGAAATTTTAGATGAGAAACATTTTGAAAGAGATGGAATACCCTTAACGATTGAATTGAAAGGAAAGCAGGAAGAAATTGAGAAAGTGGATAACGATAAGAATCTGAGTGAAGAGTTTCTTGCAGATTGGGAAAGGGAAAGTCAGCGTATTACGAAGGTTTTAGAAAAAGAAACGCTAGATTTTCATTCGCTCAATGTACCTTCTTTGACACAACTTAAAGAAGAAGTGGGGAAAAGGGATATTTTTGACGAATGGGAAGTGGATAGTCTAGAATCGGTACGAGAATCGCCAACTAAAAAGAAAAACTCGAAGAAGGATAAGGTGATGTATGATGAGAAAACAGACGCGTATATCACCGTCCAGAGAGATGGTTCGAAAGACAATAAGAAGAAACCGGAGCGACTATCTACGATAAGGATTTGGGAGGAAGAACAGGAGGAAGGAGAAAGGGAAGAAATGTTATTGATAAAGCAGAAGACTAAACGAAATATAGAAGATTGGAATACGGAGGAAGAATTTTCGAAGATGAGGGCAGATAAGCCTCTTGAAATTAATACGGATGATCTTCTTCAAACTAATTTAAGCGAAGAAATAATTAAAAATGAAAAGAATAAAAGTCTGGATGGGAGTGAAGATAGGGAATCGCCAAAGAAGGAACTTGGAGAGAGGAGGAGAAAGAAGAGTAGGTGGGATGTGGGAAATCAACCGGAAGATAGCGATGATATTCAGATGACGCCTGTTATGTGGGAAGATGAGAATACCGATTGGCAAAAGACTTCTAATACGGAAACTGCTTTACTGAAGTTGGCGAAAGTCAAGGAGCAAATTTCCAGTCCAATTTTGAAAATTCTTCCGGGAGAAATTAAATTGGAGGACTTTAATATTGCTGAGGTTTCTTCTTTGGATTTAATAGACGCGGAGTCGCCGGATGTTTTTCAAAGGAAGTTGCAGAAAATGGGGCTTTCGGAAAACGCCTGGTTGGCGAAGAGATTTGCCCAAAAGTCGCCAATTGTGGAAGGAAGTGAAATTACTGTGGATAGTAAGACTGAAGTGGAGGAAAGTATGAAGTTGAAAAACATTTTAGAACTTCAGGAACAGCAACTGAAAAGTGTGGATTTATACAGTCCTAGCTCGCCAGCTCTTTCGCAAAGATCCGAGGTAAGCAAATTAACAAAAAATACTTTAATTAGGATCAAAATTTTAATTTTTACACAAAAATAATCGTTTTTTCTTTTATTATTAAAGGAGGTATCAAGTGACAGCATTGAAACCAGGGAATCGAAAAGGCGAAAGATAGAGGAGAGACCACTTGTACTCAAGCCGGACACTTCTATATGTAACATCCCATTGCCATCGGAAAGTATTACTAAAACTTCAATTTCTCCACTCGTAAAAGAAGAATGTGTTCGAACAATCGGTAATTGGATGGAAGAGAAGAGCTTCGACGATCCTAATAAATACAATGATTTACAACTCGATAGTCTGATTCCCGAAGTTGAAGATTTGAAAGAAACGCATGTCGAAATTCCAACTGAAAGTAAATTTATCAAAGTAAATGAGATAGAACCCTTAAATCATGTTGATAATACTACCTTGCTTGAAGTTCAAAAAGTGATGGAAAGTCCGTCGAAAATTGCTCTTAAACTAATTCCAAAGCAACTATTGATTCGTCGTCCAATAGAACAAGGAAAAATTAAAGGACTCGTGCAATCTAACTTAAACGAAGTTTTTGAAAATCCTTCAAACTATGATGACGACGCGAGCTCCCGAGCAGATTCAAAGAACGAATTTGTCGATCGAGGACTCGATAATAAATTTGAATCTCTGAAGGGAGATAGAGTTGAAATCGCCAAGTCAGTAAAATCTGGTCATAGGTCTGATTCTCGTGATAGATTGCCTAGTAAAAAAGACAAAGACTCGGATTCGTCGATACGTTCTAAGTCGCCTTTGCGAGATCTGAGAAGAAGTCCTAGAAAGGATCGTGATAAACGAGATTGTGATGATCGAAGTAAAAGCAAAGGAAGTTATTACAATGATTCAAGGGATAAGGATAGAGAAAAGGGAAGATCAGAGAAAGAATTTAGAAACATGAAACCTATTTACAACGATAATAGAAGACGTGCGAGTCCACCAATCGGACGAGGGAAACAAAAAAGAGGTGCAAGTCCCTGGGAAGATGAAAGAAGTAGATCTAGAAGTAGGAGTAAGGATCGCAGTCGAAGTCGCAGTTTTAGTAGAAGTCCAAGGAGAAGAGACGGCAGTCGAGAGAGAGATAAGAAGTTGGATGATGATAGATTTTCCAGAGGTTACAAGTTTGGAGATGAAAGAAGGGAGAGAGTTACTCGGAGTCCATCTAAAGGATATAAAGGTAATTATTTTTCCTTATTTTGTGTTTATTTTTAGGAGAAAATTATTTACATAATTTTTTTGTGATGCAGACAATAGAAAACGTCTTCCGCTACGAGAATCTCCAATCAGAAGTGATCGTGATAGAGGCAAAAGAAGATACGGCGATAGTGTGGAGCGTGAAAGGGATAGAGAAACGAAACATTATGATCCAATGGAAATCCTGAGAGAAAAAAGCTTGGATTCAGAAAGACTTCGAAACAACAGGTAAAACTAGTTTTTAGGAAGAACTTGATATATTTTTTTAAACAAGGAGCGGTATTTAGAATAAATGTCTCTTCAAGGTTTCAAAATGACGACGAACCCCAGAAATCTTATTGGCAAGTTGAAGATGATAGTAGTAGAAGAGACGGCGAGGAGTATATAGATTCATACATAAATAGCCAAAATCCTACATTAGATTACGAAGACAGATCCTTCATTAGAAATCGCAGTTTAGATAGGGATATTGAAGATCCACTGCGTTCAAGTTCAAAAGCTAGAAATACGATCAGGTACTTATTATTGAAGTACTGTGATTCAAAATTATTACATGAAAGTATTGAAAGTTTTTAATCACTTTGGATTTCCAATTTAAAAATGTTTAATGAAGTTTTGTTGTGGTAAAGATTTGAAAAATCAGCTGGTTACCTTAAATATTTTTAATAGTAAAAGGTCAATTGAATGTAGAGATTGACTATCAAGAACATTTTTAAATATTCTCTTCACTATGACAATTGATTTTTTTAAAACAAGTAATAAATTAATGATTATAGAAGCAGGACTAGTAGTAACGATAGAAGAGACCGGACATGGGAAAAAAATCGATTATCTCCAGCTCTGGAGAGAGGAGGATCTTCTCATCGAAGAGGAGATAAGTTGCCGCCGAGGAGATCGTCTCCACGACGAAGATCTCTTACTAGATTGTCTAGATATGGATCTAGATCCAGATCGCGATCTTGGTCCAAAATTCGTTCCAGGTCTAGATCTAGAACCAGAAGTAGGTCGAGGTCAAGATCGAGATCAATATCTAGTTCTAGATCAAGATCTAGAGCGAGGCTCAGGAGTCCAGATCGAGCACCACGATCTCTCAACAGAGACAGGTATATATAATAAAATCATTTTCATATTTCGAGACTGTCATGTTTTCAAGAGATAATTCAGAATGATGAGTTTCTAAATTTTAAAAATAAACGAGAAGTCACATGAAGAAGAAATATTTATCCACAAGTTTATAAAGGTTCCCATCTTCTTGCAAGAACTGCAATTAATAACAATTTATATTCATATCGAATATATTATTTGATAAGAATACATTAAAAATGTATTATTCTATCAACGAAATTTCTACCTGGTCTGCAGATCTTTGTCTGCTGAGAGAAGCAGGAGTGTGCACGATGAAAGGTTGAGGGAGGACGAGGATAAGCAGAAATTATCGGATTCATCAACTTCTTGTCTTAACAGAGGCAGAGCAATAGAGAATATTATTCAACTGACAGGAGGCACTGACTCTGTATCAGATCCAGCTGCCATGGAATCCGAGGCGATAGCTAACGAATGTGTCGACAATTTGAACAGTTCTCATTTCCGTTATGCTAGCGAAACGGAGACCGAAAACGAGTACAGTTATTACCCTAGAAATAATTTAACGTACCCTCCGCGAATAGATGAGACATCGACATCTCCAAAACGTTTATCTCTTGATGAAAGGTAAAACGAGTTCCAATTGCTTCTATACTCCTTATATTCCTCCTTCCCCAGCCTCCTTCTGATAAATCCTGTCCTGAATTCTGCAACTCCTCGTGATGTATGATATTTTTGTAGTAGATTGATTTTACTTTTGAGTGAATTTTGAAATATTAAAAACTGTTGTTGATCATTTGTAGACTCGAGTTGGAACTGGGTATCAAGAAACCAGCGCAATGTGGCGAATATCTTCCTGTCAATTTTAATTCTGTTCCTGGCTATCCACCTTCTCCGTCCGTTCAACAACACAGACCATTTCATCAGCCTTCTACAGTTTTGCAAGTACGTATCCTTTTGATATATCTTTTGAAAATCAAGATTATTAATGTAAAGCACGATGTTAATGTTAATTATTTATTGATCCTTAGGTTGGCAACGTCTTGCAGGTAGTACCAGGAGATTATTCAGGAATTTCAGTGCCAGGTGTCGTTCGAAATGAAATGTCTCCAGCTTCATCTGCTGCGTCGAGTAAAGTGGTCAGAGTTGGAAACGTTTTACAAGTTGTGCCAACGACATCCATCGATTGGAGTGGCAATCCTCAGCCTGGTATCGATCGAAAGAGTGGAGCAAGATATCCCATTGGTGTCCCTCCTGCCCCTCTCAATGTTCCTATTTCTGTTCCTATGTCAGTGCCAGTTCCTGTTCCGCTTCCTGTACCTCTTCCCGTTTCTGTTAATCCTTCCGGTTTTGGGACGAATATATCTTCTATTTCGCTTTCGCTTCCAATTCCCATGCCTCTTCCTATGTCATTGCCTATTACTGCAAACACGATGACACAAGTCAAAAAAATAACTACTCCTCCAAAAGGTAAGCTGACTTGTTTTTTATTTCGTTTTCTTTGAGATTATTTTTGGATTTAGAAGCAAAATCAATAATTCGTTTTTTTAGAAGTACCAACGATGCCTGTCTACGACTATGAAGCTATTCTTGAAGTTCGTCGCAGAGAAAAGGAGGAACGTAAGCGAGTCCGAGAAGAGCGCAAGAGAGAAAAAGAGCGACGAAAGTTGGAGAAAGCGAAGCGACGGGCAGAACATATGCAGGGAAAACGGCTTCTTATACGTCGTCCAGATATAGATCAGAAACGACTTGATCGTTTGAAAAAGAAACATATGGCCGAGGAATTGGCAGAATCTGAAGCTGCAATCAATATCGAAGAAGAGAAGATTGAAGATGAAAAGGAAGGTCTGGAGGAAAGTATTGCAAATAGCGTAAATCCTGTGCTCCAAGGAGAGAAATCAACAGGCGAGGGTGAAGAAGAGGAAGACGAAGACGAAGAGGAAGAAGATCCCGAGGTGGAAGTTGAAGCCGAAGACTACGAAGAAGAAGATGGTGATGAAGAAGATGAAGAGGAGGAAGAAGACGATGATAAAAAATCTAGTCCATTTGTTCAGTTGAATGATATTCCAACGGCAGCCGAAGTTGAAGAAGCTATTCAAATTGACCTAGATGTTGAAGTTAGAGACTGGCCTTCTCTACCTCCACCGCCTCTTAAGGGTATTCTTGTCACCCCAGGCTTCGGGTAAGCAATACAGTTTTTTTCTGGTCAAATATAAATCTTGAAATCCAAATTTTTCAATCCATCTTTTTAATTGTTTTCTTCTTTTTCATTTTGCAGAGTTGTTTTGAATGGAGATGCAGAAGATATTTTTGAACAAGAAAATGATTTAGAGGAACGAGAAGAATTAGAAGAAGAAGATCTGGAATTGAAAGAGGCAGCAGAAGAAGAAAATATAGATAATGGAGTTGATGAAAAGATGAAGTCGCAGGCAAGGAAAAGACAGACAAGGGCTCAAAGATTTCGTAGAGCGAAAAAGAATGTTCAGTTTGCTGATGGTGTTAAGCCGGGCGAGGGTACTAGTCCAAGTGGAGGTGAGGGTGACCTGCCTTCTCCACCACCTCCGACAACGGGAACGCTTTCCAAAGATGGCGTACTTGAGCTCATCAGAAAATCGCGAACTAGGAAGAGCAGGAGGAAGCAGAAGAGAGCCAAGTCTTCAAAAACAAAGAAGAAGGTTAAGGTGATTAATTGGACGCATTTTTAAATTTTATTTTGCTTACGTAGTTTCTATTTCAAACCATACGATTGATTCTTTCTCTTAAAGAAACTCCTAGTGTCAGATATTTAATCAAATAATTTTTATAATTAAAATTTAGTAAGTTAAAAAATTCATGAAAAACTAAAGTCTATTCAACTAAGTATTTTTTGATAAATATTAATTTTACGTTTTAGAAAAACAGATTTTTACGACTTAAAATAGAGTTTTTGGTTTAAAAATGTCTAAGTGTATGAAAAAGTTTAGTCTTCTGTAGATTGATTGGATTATCCTTTTTTTTCAAGTTTGTTTTTCTTGAGAAATTTAATTATTATTGCTATTATACGTAGTTTGAAATATTTATTAATCATTTTGGATTTCAGAACTGATCTTTGAATTTAGTTTTTCAATCAAGTAATTATAATTAAATTTTATGAAATTTCAAAATGATTGCAAATATATTAAAGTTTGTTTACTTATTTTTATTATATAAATATCGCATTATTAATAATGTGATATTTTTACAGGTGAAGATAATAAAACTGAAGAAACCGAGAATAACACCCTTGACTGCATTAATGTTAGAAGATTCGGACGAAGCGGACGATCGTTCTCCACCACCTCCACCTCCAGGATCTCCGCCTCCTCCACATATGTGGCCAAGCTACCTCGCTGCATACAACGCAGCCCTCAAAACAGTTACTTCAAATCCACTGCCTCCACCTGCAGTTCCAGCTCAACCTCGACCACCACCTACACCGTTGCCTTTATTGGTACCACCGCCACCCCTCAATTACACAATACAGCCTTGTAGTAAGGCCTGAATTGAGTTCCTTGACTTCTTCTCAAGGACATTTGTTGAGATGTGATGACAGCTTCTTGTACATAGTAATTATTATTAAGTAAAACAAAGGACACGCTTTTGCAGATATTCGGACTTCATGAGGTCTTGTCTTTTATCATAGTTTTAACGTAGAATCATTCGAGTATGTTACGGTTAAAAAAAGCGATTAACGACTGATGAACGACAACTAATGTTTTGCGAGTATTTGATACAGTACTCGATTCATTTTGCTAATAGACGATCATAGGTAATGAAGTGAAGATATAACTCAACGGTGTGAACGTTAACTTAAAAATAATATCCTTCGAAGATTTTTTAATGAAACAATTCCGCTAGCTATACTTTTTCCCATTTTACTTAGTTTTTTTTTTTTTTTTTAACTGTGACAGCATGTTTAATGCCACATTCTAATTTTAGTTCATTTTGAATATTTTAGATATATGGTTAAAACTATCTATTATCGAAGCAATGTTATTTTTACCAGATGCGCGATGTACATAAAAAAATAAGATTGTCTGTCTCTTCCTCTTTGTTTATCTACGCGCGCTTTATTTTTTTTCTCCTGAAGATTTTTATATTTATTGTTTGTAATTCATCGTTCATAAAGCACAGTTTGTTCTATTTTAAGAAATATTCTTATTTATTCGCGTTGAGCGAGTTCGGAAAGATTCATCGTTCTACAGTGAGATGTAAATAAAGTCTTATAAATGAACAAATTCATTTTTATTTGCAGCGTCTTACCTTCAATCTAAACGATAATTTTACATATTTAAATTAGCTTTAGACATTTATTTAAGTAGAAAATATTTTAGTACGTATATGTATTTCTAGATGTAATTTGAAATTCGCGCCGTGATACGCGACGATACTGATACGTATAGGATGTTATACAGGGGTCAAACGACACCCAGTTTGTTTTCTTTGTGCACATTGCACGCGCAAAATTCCGTAAGAGTGAAAAAGATGTAGAATAGCCTGAAATCGAATAGCTTTTCCACAGTGTATCTTTTTCACTCTTACGGGATTTTCTGCGTGCACACAGAATGTGTAAATAAATCTTTAAACGCTTGGTATCTCGCGTTTACATCAGTAAAAATTCATAATGAACGTGGCAATCATCGGCGGGGGTATTGTTGGTTTATCGACAGCATTAAATCTGCAAAAGGAATTTAGAGATGTAAGAATTAAAGTTATTGCTTCGAGTTTTGAAGATACTACAAGCCATGTAGCTGCTGGTCTTTTTAGAGTTCCGTCATCTTTCTCCGGACCAACTGATGAGATTACATGGTATATCGTCTTTTTTTACTTGATTATCAGCAATTATCAGTAAAGTCGACGTCGCCAAACCCACCGAAAAATTCTTTTATAAGAGCCGGCAGGGTGCGGGTGTATGAAAGTGCAGTTATTTTTATTTAAAATTTAATAATCTAATTTAATTTAATTTTAATTAATTTAAAATCAGAGTGGCCACATATCAGGGAAATGCGAGTAGCTACCAGGGTAAATAGAAATTGATATATAAATAATAATAAAATAGGATCATTTGTCGCGTAATTTTGTCCTGCAATTTTTTTTTCATTGTAACTTTATTAGTCAGCGAAATGTCAGGGTAATTAAAAAATTGGATCTTGTGGCCATCCTAAAAATAAACAATGTGAAATTGATGACTCGGGTACCTGAGTACTCGGATAATCAAATATTGCCGGGGACGATTCTTTATCTGGGTGAATACACTGATAAGTTAACAGTTTAAGTAAAATTAATATATACTAAAAAAATGACCCTCCATTTTTACTCGTGGAATTATTTTTTTTCGTCCTTGTTCAGTTTTAAATATTTTCATAAATTTAAAAAATTCTATTTTAGGAGGTGGATAAAAGACGCCTATGAATATTACGATGACCTTCGAAAAACAGATGAAGCTGCTTTAGCTGGAATAACTAGCGTATCTGGCTATATATTTGCAAATTCTTCTCCAAGTGCGACAAAGGTATATGTATTGTCTTGCAAAATGAAATGCTAAGTTTGATAATTAAATTTTCAATATTAGTAGTTAATAAATTAAAGTAAAAAATATCTATTAATAATAATCAATAAATTGTCTAATAAAAACAGAGTCAGTGGATGGAAAAACTGGTTCCTATCTACCGAAAACTAACTCTTGAAGAATTACAACTCGTTGAAGGTGATTGGAAATATGGGTCGTTCTTCCTGACAATTCTGAATGAATGTAGACTCTATCTTCCATGGGCCAGGCAAAAGTAACTTCACTGCATTTACAAAAGAAAAAAACAATATTATAATTTTTTAACAGAACCTAAAGAAAATAATACGAATTTGGTGTATTTCTTGACAGGTTAAACTCTAACGGAACCACTTTTGTGGAAAAAACTATAAACTCGTTGAAAGATATAGCAAATGATTTTGATTTAGTAATCAACTGCTCTGGTTTAGGAGCTCGTGAACTCAGCAATGATAGACACATGGTTCCGATTCGTGGTCAAGTTACGAAGGTATTTTTTTAATTGATAATCCTAAAAATTGATCACTACCTATTTAATTGAATCTTTATCCTAACAACCGAATTAAATTTTTTTCTAAGGTGAGAGCACCATGGATAAAAACATTTTTTTATGGGGAAAACGATACTTACGTAATTCCTGGATTTAATGGCATTTGTACATTGGGTGGAATCAGAGCTTTTGACTCAATGAGTAGAGAAATCTGTCCTTACGACACAGCTTCGATTCGAGAAAGGTGCGTGAAGCTAATTCCATCTTTATCAAAAGCTGAAGTAGTGCAACATATGACCGGTTTACGACCTCATAGAGAAGGGCACGTACGCGTTGAATTGGAAAGAATCTTTGATGGATTTTCTACGAAAATGGTACATCTAAATTAAGTCTTTCTTAAATTTATTTTAAATTATTCAAATCTTGTTAATCAATTATTTCTGGTTGTAGGTGATTCATAATTATGGCCACGGGGGTTACGGTGTTTCCACAGCACCTGGTACTGCAAAATACGCGGTTGAATTAGCAAAAGAAACTCGCAGAGTGTCTTCCAGACTTTAGAAAGTCTTTTTACAGATTAAGTAAAGAATTATATATTAATGAAATGTAAATGAAATATTTTGGAAAAAAAATTTTTAAATAAATTTTTTTTATTAAAAGTTACCTAATAAAACTCTAAAAATGATAATGAAAAATAACTAAGCTAATAATTATTGAAAAAAAAACACGCTTTATTTCGGATTGACATAAGAAAATCACTACTGCGCATTAATACTGGGTACAGTTCTTCGTGTAATTTTACCACGTGCGACGCGCAATAACCGCGCGTGGTTTCACAACATAAAACACGGGTTGAAAACTGTCTTGTGACAAGCACAAGATTCATGGAAAATGAAAATATACTTATTCATTAAATTAGAGACTCAAAACTAAAAACGAGTCTGTATGTAATCGCATCAATTCTAAAAACTTAAGTAGAAATTTACATATGAGTTAAAAGAAGCGATTGTAATGATCATTAAAAGATTTTGTGTATACGCGAGTTTGCGATGCGTTAAATTAAAGCATTATCATGTACACGGGGTGCTGTCAAAAATTCTCCCAAGAATTTTTCGTCCAAAAGATGATTTTTCATCGGACACGTCAGAACAGCACGAGGAATTATTAAAGCGAGCGCTATGGAATAGAGGATTTTTCACGATTATCTGACCAAAGATAGTCATCCAGTACGTACGCTTGGACAAAAATTGAGAATAAAAACCTCTAGGGATTTTCGCGTTACTTCTTTCCAGGTTTCACGTTCTTCCGCGGAGGTGCTCCCCACCGCAAAGCACTGCTATCAACTGTCAGTCTTGGTCTTTTATATTGACTACTCCTCATGTGTTCTTCTACGAGCTTTGGCGTGACGCAGATCACGTGCTGCCCTTTCCAATATTTTACCATGTTCATGCTTTGAAGAGTTGATATTATATCAGTTTGTGATATACTGGTCATATGGCTGGAAAATAATTACAGATTCTTTAGAATTTCGAAGGCTAGGTCTAGGTCTATTTTCTAATAATGTATATTTTCTGATCTATGGCTGTTATACCTTAAGTCCTTGATGCTAAGCGTCCCCCTAAAATCGCGTAGAATTTCCAAGAGGATCCAACTCCAGTAACTTCGATAAGAGAGTTTTCCTAAATCACTCAACGGTTTTTCTGGACTTCCAACCGCTTGCTCAATTCTACTTAATTCGTAACTGAATGCGATTAATAATTTGCCATAACCCTGGCGTTGGAAGGGTGGCAGGGTCAGAATGCAGGCGACATTATTTCCATCAGGAGATTCCTTTTCCTATACCACCGAACAAATATTTTTTGTTAAGTAGACTATGATAAGCATTTTTCTATATCTCAAAGAAAAATCAATGATCGTGAAATTCACCTTTGAAAAATAACCGACAAGATGAGCTCCGTGTTTATCAACCTCACAAAGGATGTAGAAGAGGAAAGGCTCTACATCGAAGTACAATGTTTTATGATCCAAAAATAACTTAGCGAGCAAACATAAATTTTGACAATAAATTTTGTGTTCTCTTCCGTCTACTTCCCAAATACTTAGTGTTCCTTTTCGATATATTTCCTTCCCAACGGGTTGTCTATGTATGCATTCACTCTGAAATAAATAGAAAATAAATTTGGATACACATACAGCAATAGTTCATATAATTGATATGTATCGTTAAAAAATATGCATACCATGTGATATCGATAAGTCTTCTCCAACCGCATATATTTGAGGCAGTATTCGCAAATCCAGAGTTTTGGTTGTTTGCCGTACTCTTCGGGGTATGGACTGAAGTACCAGGTGTCTATTTCATACTTTCCTAAAAGGACACTTTTAACAATCGTGAGGTTCCTTCATAAAATACAATACTGATGAAGAAAAAAAATTAGTATGCTTACCTATTTGTATTTTATCGATATATTTGACTTTGGTAATAGCCTCGTGCTCTTTCTCCAACGCAGCAGTCGTGGGATCCATTTCTGCATACGTCTGTAAAATAAATTAAATTATTTTATTTTATTCAACACCCTTAAAGATGAAAATCATTGAGACATTGTTAACCTTTTGTATGTGATTGATTTCATCGTGTCTTCTCTTTTGATTCCTAGTAATTTTTCGGTCTGTGGAATCAGCGAGTAAATCGGTTGCTGGATTTCTTTCACTGTTTTTCCAACTGCGGTCGCTCATGTCAAACCTGCTGGACATAATCCTATCTCTAGGTACCCATTCATCCAATCTTCTGTTGTAACCTTCGTAGTGAACGTAGTATTCATAGTGGCTCTCTCCTTCATTGTACCGAGTTTGTATGATTTCGGCTGGATCTAAAATTATATGAAATAGTGTAAACTTTATTATTATCATTATCTAGAAATTTATTTTCAACCTAAAACTACCGTCGGAAATTTCCGAAATGCCTGTTTTTTAAATTCCTTTTTGGCTTATTAGACGCAGAATTTTATTAGCTTTCGTACTATTTTTAAGAAAAATTTTCCAATTAAATATTATAAAAATTAGAGAACTTTAAGGGCATTGGGCCCAAGTGTTAAGCTAAAAATTCCATTCTCCATTTTACTCAACGAAAATTATAGGTAAATATTGTTTCGTTCTATAACACTAATCTTTTTTCAATTATAAGACTGCATACAGAGCAAAAAAATATTTAATTTCGATACTTTTTGCATAAAACGAAGAATTCAAAATCTAACTTTAAGTATCTTTATTGACGAAGATTCACTTGACACTTACATTATTTGGATCTATAATATTTTCAAATAACCGCATTAAAAATCGTAACCTGCCCTTGCAGATAAATAGAGATATCTTACATCATTTTCGAAATCATTACGTAAGCTTAATCTCGTGGAAATTTCTAGACATTGATTTTAATTTCTTATGTATAATCTATTTTAATTTCAGAGCAATGTACCTTGCAAAACTCGTACAATTAAAACGGAGCAAACTTGTTTAAATGAGATAAAGAGATGCAGAGTTTGAAATTGTCAGGAAACCGCGTGCAATTGACGATTTACAACGAAACCAGTCGAAGACAGCCGAGAGAGGGTCAGGATAACGAGTGCGAACTGATGCAAACGGCTTACAAATGGATTTTACTTACGCCAAGAATCATCGGATCTGCGGACTAAGTAATGTTCGCCAATGTCCAGAGGCAGT
The DNA here is from genome assembly GCA_900474275.1 of Synergus japonicus. Taxonomy (NCBI): domain Eukaryota; kingdom Metazoa; phylum Arthropoda; class Insecta; order Hymenoptera; family Cynipidae; genus Synergus; species Synergus japonicus. Next base: position 39,280 of record UCOH01009292.1, on the reverse strand, counting down.
TCCTCGAGACTATCCGCATCATCCCCAGAGCCCTTGCCACCATTCATTAGGCTGTTCTCACGTTTTTCTTGTTTCACCATAGTTTCCTTTGATGCTGCGGTCGAATCTTCCTTTGTTCGGTGTTCTGCATCCGCCATTTTCGAAACACAGGCCACGCGCGACTGTATCTCTGCTGTACCCGTCGAGCGTTGAATCGTTGATCACTTCCCGTTCCCGCGGCGGTATGAAATCAAATGAAAAAAGAAAACACTGTTAGCGACATCTGCTCTTGGCGCTCTTGGTAACCTTGGATGGCACTGTTTTTATTACCTTTTAATAAACTTTTAGGTTATTAATCGAGGATTTATTTTCGAATAATGTTACGCGCATTATATAACAATGAGGACGTTGTTCAGACGTTGTATAAAGTGAGATAAAACAAAATTTAAAAACTCATTGAAATTCATTTAAATATGTGGTGTTGTATCATCTGTCCATCTTTGGTTGTTGTTTTGGTTGCATAGCAACCAGAATTTACGAACGCCAATCAAATCTGTCAACCTATAGGAAGTTAAAAAACTGCACTGCATTTTAATTTGATTGGTTCTTGGAAAAATATGGACACATTGTGAGCCCCAACTGGAGCCCCGTACTCTACTGCGCATACATTGCACTCGGTATCTGATTGGTTTCTATTCGCGCGTAATTTGAAATGCATAATATTTTTTAGGATTTCAAATTGCGCGCGAATAACAACCAATCAGGTAACGAATGCGACGCATGCGCAGTAGTGTATGGGCTCGAGTTGGGGCCATTGGTGAGACTGCGAGAGGAGTGTGAGAATAGTGTGTAGTGTATCGGACAAACATGGTGCCGAAGTGAAGGACGCGGTATCAGAAAGTTTAGAAATTGTTGAATTGTGAAATTTTTTATTAAAAGGGTGAAAATCTCGCGTAAAATGAGTAATATCTCACCATTCGGCGGAGGAAAGAATCCACCATGGGTTCGAAATTCGGGTAAAGTTCCTATTTTTGTCGTTTTTTGTTTATTGTAATTTCGTGTGTGAGGATATTGCCAAATTTTTGTTTTACATTCCTATCGACAAAATTTCACTGACTTTGTGAAGCTCACATTAAGCACTCATATAATATAACTAGGGAATGTGTGACTACTTTTATCAAATTAGGAATGAGTATTGAGCGCTATAAAATATACGATAATTATTTTTTGATCGGATGTAACCGAATGGGAATTCGTGGCATGTGGACATAATTTATTGTCAACTGTTTTGGTCACTGAAATGACCATTTTTATTTAAATCCATGAGGATTTCTTGTACATAGTAAATATCTTAAATTTTATTGTTAGGATTGTCATTAAAGTCTTATTATATTATAAACTAGTGGATTCTTTGTAATTTATTTTTAAATGTTTACATTCTGCAAGTTTTATTTATTTTTTTTTTTCTTTGCGGATTCCATTCTATTTTTTATGTATTGTCCGATCAGCAAAACTTGATAGGTACTCACCCAATTTCAAATTTAGTGTTGATTTTTTAATAGAGGAATATCCATTTCAGAATAGAATCATAAAAACTTGGTGATTCGTAACCTTTTGTTAATTAAAAAAAGTAAATGTTCTTTTAATTTTGTATTAAAAAAGAGTTCTTTCTTTTTAATTATTTACTGGATTAAATCGATTGATTGGCTGAAGCGCGCACGCTACTGTTAGTAATGAATACATGCAGATTAAGATAAGAAGAATCTGAATAATGTACAACATTATATTAGTCTAAAATTTTGTGTACAATCATTCGTTTACGGCTTTGATGTTGTATTTAATTTACTATTGACGTCGAAAAGAGATTATAAATTTTACTAAATTGTATTTACTAGTGCCTTCATTTTCATAATCATATATAAATCTTTAATAGGTCAAATTCAAAATATACAACAACAGATGTTGGGCCAGGCAATGGGCCAACCGATGGTACAATATCAACAACAAACTCAACAGGTCTACCAACAAAGTTTGGGTTTGCAACAAGTTAGTAAACTATTTATTCAGAAATGAATTCTGATTATTTAACAAGAGATCAAGAGATTATTGTACATTCCAGGATGCGGAAATCGTGTCGGAATAAGATCTGACTTTAGCGAAAAGTGTTTTTTATTAATTAATTTCAAAATTTCTCTTTACTTTTGGGCTATTTTAATTTAACGGCTGAGCATGGTATTATTCAATTTTTACAGAATTTTTTATTTTTATTTTTGCTACATAAATGTTATTCTGCTGTAGATCTCTTGAATGTCTGATTAAATAATAATTTCATGGTCGATTTTTCGGCAAAAGTTTACAAATTAATTTGATATTACAGCCAAACCTAACAATGGCTTCGATGGCTCAACTTAATTCGAATCTGCAGTCCGGTATTGCAGGTCAATTGTATCCCCAAGTGGCCACAGTTTCATATCCAACTCCTCGGGCGTTAAACACAAACGCATTTCAACAATCGGTAACTGGCGTTACGCAACAAGTGCAACAAAACGTTCAATCTTCTTCATCTACAAAGCAAAGAGTATTCACGGGAATTGTTACTAAAGTTCATGACAATTTTGGCTTTGTGGATGAGGACGTTTTCTTTCAAACCAGGCAAGTTGGCTTACAAAATGATTCAAACCTTTTGGCTTTTAAAGATTCAGAGTTGTATTCTTACAAACTTCTTTCAAGTCTCTTTCAAAATTTAGATGACGAAACTTTCATTACAGTGCTTGTGTCAAAGGATCCAACCCAGTAGTAGGTGATCGCGTTCTTGTAGAAGCATCTTACAATCCTTCGATGCCCTTCAAATGGAACGCTACTAGGATACAAGTACTCCCTATGGGAAATAGTAATAGTAATAGCAACGCCAACACCCATCAATCAAGTCAATCAAACCGTCAGCAACAGCCCATCCGACCTTCAGGAACTTACAACGCTGTTCCTCCTCCCTCAGAAACTTCGAGTAACAGGTGACACTCTTCGCTTCTTATAACTCGGTAGTAAGAATTGAATAGAGAAAAATTAATATTTTCATATTTCAGCGTAAAAGTAAAAACCTATTTTTCTAAATGCGCGATTTTTTCATATGTATGTCTCAAATGACATTATAATACTAAGATATCCAAAACTGATTCATTTTTAATTCCATAATGACTGCCGCACTTCTCAGAGTAGTTTCCTATTCCACAAAAGAGAACGTATTTTCATTATTTTGAATTTGTACTAATTGTATGGGTAGACACGTCTCGCAGAGATGTTTTATATTCCAAAATAGTGGTAATATTTCGTGTTTATTTAATTCCTTCATTTGAAATATAAGTTTTGAAATTTCAATTCTAATCAATTCAACTCTGCCTCTCTAAAGTTAAAATAATTTTAATCCACATATGTATTTGAATAGATTTCATCAATATATATTCTTCTCAATATTATCAGGGATTAATTAATTATTAAAATATAAATAAATATGAAATTAAATATTTTCCAACTGTAAAAATTATGAAGCGATTTGATAATGAAAAAAATAGGTTAAAGTTGAAAAAATTTTACTATGTTGATTGAGAGGAATAGGATTTACACTTTTTCTTTTCCCGTTGATAGATTTTTGGACGGAGAAAAAATAGCGTACTGATTCAAAAATCTATCAACGGGAAAAGAAAAAGTGTAAATCCTATTCCTCTCAATCAACATAGGAATATAAATTCTCAATTCTTCCCAATTCAACCCTTATTACCGGGAATATCAATTGTGATCTACATATCGATTTGCTTAAATTCTTTTCACGTCAAACAGCAGGTTTAATTCTGGCAACAATAGTGGAGTTTCATCCACAAATCGTACAAAGCAAGGTAGGGTGCGAGAGAGATCACGTGATAGGAGGAACGATGATGAAGAAATCGATAGAAAACGTCGTCGAGAGGAGCGCAACAGGGAACGGGAAAAAAAGGAAGAACGCAGTCCTTCGAGAACTAGGAGAAGCAAATCGCCTAGACCTCGTCGTCGTACTCGAGTTGTTCCTCGTTACATGGTTCAAATACCGAAAATAGCCCTTGATCTGTATGTAATCTATTAATTATACATTCTTATTCGTATTTTAGATTTCTTAACAGTTCAATATTTAATCTCTTCTCACTAATGATTTTCCCGCAATTCTAAAGGCCCGAAGCTGATGTGTTAGAAATAAAAAGACGGTACCAAAATATGTACATTCCTAGCGACTTCTTTTCTACGAACTTCAGGTGGGTGGATGCATTTCCACCACACGTACCATTTACTTTGAATAAACCGTGTTCGTTTCACGTTATGCACAAAGACGTCGATTCATATACGGAAAATTCTGCGGCATTAGAGCCACCTGATTCGGATTATCTTTTTTCCGCCAAGGTAGGTTAATCCAATAAATTTCATGGAAATGTTTTTCCCCTTCATTCAATCTGGATTTAGTTAAGAAAGATGATTTTCATTTGAAACTTGCAGGTGATGCTCATGTCAATGCCTGCGATGGAAGAAATTTACAAGCGATGTTGCGGTGTGACTGAAGACAGAGACCCCGACCGTGATTACATCCACCCAACCCGACTTATAAACTTTTTGGTTGGTGTGCGTGGTAAAAATGAAACGATGGCAATCGGCGGACCTTGGAGTCCCTCTTTGGACGGACCCAATCCAGAAAAAGATCCATCGGTTCTTATCAGAACTGCTATAAGAACCTGCAAAGCGCTGACTGGTATTGATCTGTCCAGCTGTACTCAATGGTATGAATCCATAATTTCGTATTGCATTCATCAACTTCTAAATTCATTTCAACTTTTAAAAGACCCACTCGTGGATTTAAAACTTTTCTTTTCATTCCGTCAGTCTTAGAACTTTCGATTTCATAATTAATTTTAAAAATTTTGTGGAAAACTCGAATCAGCTTCAAAAAAATCAGATATATGTAATTAGAGTTCTAAAAAGAGAATTTTTTTTCTAATCAATATCTTTGTTTTGGAATATAGTTTGAATTACAAAAAATTCTCGGTTGAATGAATATTTCAGTTAATTTTAGTTTTACATTTACTTAAAACACTCTCAAGAATTTTAGAACCCTAATTGATAAAGAACCTTAAATCTTAACATGCATTTTAAATTGATAGGATAAGATTATAGCTTGAGTTCTTCAAAGAAGGTATGTATTTGTTTTTTGTGCAAGAGAGCGACAAGGAAACCAGAGCCTGGATCTTAGTACAGGAAGTACTTCCTTGCTTGAGCAGATTATCGGGCAAATGTTCCATTGTCACATTTTTCATATTTGAATTTCTTTTGATATTTCCTTTAAATAATAATTAATAATGTATGCTACGACCGTGACTTTGTGCGCAGAGCGTGGGCTTAACTAGCAAATTTTAGAATTTAAGGTAACGCTAACCGGCATTAACCTCAGTTGACGTTTGGGTATTGTTTTTCCTTGCGGCACAGGTACCGCTTCCTGGAGCTCTACTACAGACGTGCTGAAACCATCCACAAGTCAGGGCGAGTGGTGCCCTCTCGCGTTGAAACCGTCATACTATTTCTCCCAGATGTTTGGCGATGCGTACCAACTAGACTGGAATGGGATGGGCTACATCTCAACTATAAGAAACAACTGGAGCGAAAGCTGCAGCATGCTGCCTCTAACCTCGACGATTCGGATGCTGCCAATGACACTGATGAGGCTGCCGTCGCTGATCAAAAGGCACTGCCCACATCATCCCATATTACTTTTACATTTTATTACACTATTATTAAATCGTGCAACTGTTGTCCCATTACTAAACTGGTTTTTCAGTAGGCTATACTTGACCATCGATCCTAATGCATTCCAAAGACTTTTTTTTGTCTTTCTCACTTCTTTTTTACGCTTATAAAGTTTTCTCATTCTACCAAACAGATCTTCATCAGATTTCCAGGATTCCGAGATTGTACAGTTCATCTTTCTCTCTCTTTTTTTTTATTGTCTAAATCTGTACAATCTCGATCTGAAAATTTTCAAGTAAATATTATTTTTTAGCAGTACTATATCGGTTTTTTGCAAAAAGAGTCGAAACAATTAAATTTGCATTTAAGTTAATATTTAAATTGTGGGACTCTTTGAATGGTCCTGCTAAATTGTTCTTCGTTTTTTTGCAAAAAACTCTTGAAGATATTTGTATATAGACGTCTTATTTTGAGATTGGCATCTACTTTCGTTTGTTTAATAAAATCATTCTTATGGAGTTTCGAGTAAAGATCGATGGACAACTACGCCAGATGTCCCCTGAGAGCCATTGGCAGTCTAATTCATAATAATAAGCAAAGCGAGCTAGCAAAGCTCGGAGAAGAGCGCAGCTGAGCAATTTCCCCTCCTGAAACCTCGAACTTTAATTGACAACTCATTCAAAAATCGCATTCTATTTTCTTTTCTATTTACTATTACATTATTAATATTGCTTTCCCATTACCTACCACACCGAAACCAGAGCCAGGACACTAAGAGAGTATAGCAGTTTCTTGAATCGTACTAGAGGTCATCGTGAATGAAGAAACACGTTGTCATATAATGGTGTGAGAGTGTCGTGAAAGAATGAAGTGGGAGTGGTTTCGTTAGGTTATAGGGGCTGCTTCTGTTTTTGTAGTATTTCAGCAGGCTTATTATTACAACTCCGCTGACGTAGTCTTTCTTATTACAGGAGGAGAACGTTCCAGAAAAGAAAGACCCTACTCACTATTCTGAATTGGATCCCAGATCCATGAATGTAAGTCTTTCAGTTCGTATTAATTTACATATGACTTTACAGGGTGTTTCTAGGAATTTCAAGAGATTTCAATGAATTTTAAAGGATTTCAATAGTTTTCCAATAATTTTAAAAGATTTAAAAGTTTTTCGTGGAATTTAAAGGAAATTTAATATTTTAGTTACCCTGTTTTAATAAATTAAAAATATAACTAAGTTTTTTATTTTTGTAGGTGAACGAATTGCGTCAAGAGCTCGTTGCTAGGAATCTAAATTCTAAAGGTCTGAAATCACAGTTGGTCGCAAGACTTTCCAAAGCGATTAAGTCGGAACAAGCAAAAGAGGAGGGTCGACAAGATGAGATTGAAGAAAACGAGAAGGAAAGTTCTCCCTTGCCAAAGGAAGAGCTGAAAGATGATAAAAAATCTAAAGACAACAAAGAGGTAAGTTGAAGGCTAAAGTTATAATTATGTATAATTATTATAAATCAACAAGTTTTATTAAATGGTTTACATTTTTCAGCACGATGAAGACAAGAAGAAAATTTACGAACGAGAACGTGCTCTGCTTGAAAAGAGATACAATCTTCCTGAACCCCCACACATTGTCGTCCATCCATCGAAGACGGCGAAGAGCGGAAAATTTGACTGCACTGTGATGTCTCTTAGTGTTCTTCTAGACTATCGACCAGAGGACACAAAGGTGAATAAATCAGTGAAATTTTTATTCGAGTTAATTCGAAACGGGAATAATTTATGCAAATATCTGTTTATCCGTAGGAACATTCGTTCGAGGTTTCTCTTTTTGCTGAACTCTTTAATGAGATGCTAATGCGAGACTTTGGTTTTCGCATTTATCGAGCATTGTGTAGCCTTCCTGAGAAGCCGAAAGAGAAAGAAGAGGACAAGAAGAAAGATAAGAAAGATGAAAAGAAGAAGGATGATGATAAGAAGGGTAAAAAAGACGAGAAGAAAGATGACAAAAAGAGGGAAGGAAGTAAGGACAAGAAAGAAGACAAAGAAGTGAGAAATAAAAATGATGATAAGGAAAGGGAGAAAAACGAAGACGACGAAGAGGATGATTATGAAGAGTCTGAGGACGATGATTCAAAGGATGAAAAGAAAGACAAGGACAAGGATGGAAGGAAAAAGAAAGTCAAACTTTATACCCATGATCCTTACTTGCTTTTGTCCTTCGTCTACTTTGATCAAACCCATTGCGGTTATATCTTCGATAAAGATATCGAAGAACTCATCTATACTCTCGGATTGAATCTTTCCAGAGCCCAAGTCCGTAAACTAGTACAAAAGGTCGTCACTAGAGATTCATTGCATTATCGCAAATTAACAGATAAGACGAAAGATGAGGATATCAAAGACTTTAAGAAGGAGGAAAAGGACGCCGAGAAGATGGATACTTCAGAAAAAATGGATAACGAAGAACAAATATTGCAATCTCTTGCCATGGGTGAGTAAAATTTTTGATTGAATTAGGATATTTCTGATAATTTAATTCTCAAATTCAACTTGTGTTAATTTGTGATTCTTTATTTCATTCTAGGTAATAAGAAATTACTGCCAATATTCGTGGGAAGTGGACCAGCCTCGAAGAGAGCTAGACGAGAAAACAGCACCTCAAATGATGAAGGTCAAACAATTCCAGATGGTTATGTTGTGTACAAAGGATCTCTTCTCGATGTCGAAAAGCTAGTCATTCAACTGAAAAGATCTGAAACCGCTCGTGTTGACACAGAGACGCGAATGCTGGAAATACAACATGAACTCACTGCCATTAGCGATAAATGTGGCAAGCAGTCCAGTACTATCAAGGATTTATCTGATGATCTCAGATCTTATAAAGACAAGCTAAAAAACACGGACGATAAGCTCAAGAAAGTCTCGGTAAGGCTATGAACTAAAAAATAATTATTTTTTTTCTTATAATTTTGAATGTATTCTTACCAATTTTTAAATAAACATTATTTTTTAAATACAGAACGATTCTCACACGTACCTGTCGACATTGAAAAACGTCTACCACATGACAGCGAAGGTGGTTCATGGCGACTCCAGGAAAGTGGAAGTAGTAGAGATTCAAGATGAGAGATCAGTGGGAGAAATGAACGGATCACAAAGCGACAGCAAGTCAAAAAGTGATACGAGATGGAGCGACAATAAGATCACGATAAAGAAAGAGTCCGTCGACAATGATAAAGGAAAAAATAGTGATAGTAAACTAAACATTAAGAAGGAATCGGCAGAAGAGGATAAAGAAAAGAAGTAATTCACCCTATAATTTTTGAAGAACAATTAAAACACTGTCACTATGTTAAATAGATAGCAAGCTGAACTCAGTTTGTAATAATGAAAGTCCAATATCTAAATTTTTTGTTTCCATTCATTATTAATGCAAAGTGCCGAATATGTTTTCGAAAGTAATTATCTAATACTGAAAAGATATGCGTGAGTGTGATTTTGCGTATGCTAGTAATTCGTAATTTACGACAATGCTCTCGATATATCCTGATAACATAGATTAAGAATTTTGAGTTTAATGTAAAAATAAGTATATATCAAGCGATAGAAATTTTTAGATTGGTAAATAGTGCCAGATAAGTGTTTGAAGCGCGAGTAGATTGAATAGATTTGTCCTCTAAACTGAAATTTACAGAAAAGATCTTTTCGTTTATTCGGAAAAATCACTTATGTTAAAGCTCGCGTATGAATGTGCCCAAAACTTTATTCGCGTTGAAATTTTTCTAAATTATATTTAATCTTTGTATTTCAATATTTGCGTCTGTCAGATGAATGTAAAAGGAAAAAAAACATTTTTTTACTCTGTGTTTCAAACTGATATTCTTAAAAGTTCTTTCGCTCGAGTGTGATGCAATTTATGTTAAACATTGATTAAGAGCCTTTTTGCAAAAAGGGCACTGACACCAAAAACATAAAATAAATATTGTTGGAATTAAAATTTTTTTGTAATTTCATTAACATAGAATAAATATTATATTGATAAAATTGAAATTACTTTTAGTCATTTTCGAATAACTGAACAAGTGGTTTATAAAGGATATGAAAATAGCAGAAATTCAATCCTGAAAATTCGTCAATTAAAGTACGTTTGGAAAATTTGTATATACAATATATAATATATATATATACATAATAGTCACAGTGCATTTCTACTGCTTTCAAGTATTTCGAACAAACGTATACGTAAATAAAGGACAATATGATTTTAAAATGGAAACTGGTTTGTTTCATTTAATACATTCCATTGATCTCTCGGCAGCCAACAATCGCTTTTTATACAAATCAAATCTTTATATAACAAATAGAAAATAAAAAAGATCAGTTTTATTTTTTTTATCTAAATAATGCGAAAATAGGTTATATACAAAATATATAAATAAAATAAACATTGACATAAAAATGATAAATGTACGAGTAAATACGCTTTCTTTATTGTTTTCGCATTATTATCACTAGCTCATGCCAAATGGCACTACAAGTACAGATTGCAGAATCAAAGATAATTTTAATAACATACTGAATTGCGTTTACAATCATTTAAAAAATTTTAACAATCTTTCAAATATACACAAAAGATGTGTAGCTAATTATAATTTTAGTTTGTCGCATTGGAATGCATCTTCATGTAAAAGATTCTCGATTTAGGATGCAAACTTTAAAATAAAAAAATAAATCTTTGTACAATGTCGATCAATCATCACAAAATTATTTTCTAGCAGTGAAAGTATATTATAATATGTAGCGTAAAAAATTCTTTCTCGTTTTACAGGATATGCTGCAATTATCTATTAGCGTTTTTTAAATAAGTCAATTTGCATTTTTTATTTTTTCATTCACTTTGTGGAAATCAAACGATGCAGTGGGTATAATTTTTTAGGCCTTTTCAATCTAAAACTGTAAGCGCCTGAAAATAAGAAGGTGGGTTTCAATTAAAATTAATACATTGAATTCAATGCGCTTGCAGTAATTAAAGAAAGCTATTCTTAAGTTAGCACCAGAATTGGTATAAGTTGTTATAAGACTTTAAAATAAATTACAAAAATAAGAAAAATTTACTGAAACCTTGACTTAAACGATGAGTTTAGGTTTTATATATCTCGTTATATATGCATCATCCTGTACAAATTAGTAGTTTCCACAACCAATTTTTGTAAAGGATGTACTTTTAAATACTGCAAAGTATGTATTTAATCGCCTAAAAAACTAGACGACGAGTACATAATAATGTGCCTAATTGAAATATGTAAATATTTCAAATCGAGCGATCGAAACTGGAAATATATATATATTGCACAAGCGTTTTCAGGTCAATTTTTCATAACTAGCAGTGTTACCAATCACATTTAGCAATGTTGCCAATTCCAAAATGGTCGGGGTTTCCCCCGCTTATTTGAAATGAAGCTGTTTTTAATTCTAATAATCTGTGCAAAGTAATTTCACATACATATTCTCTGAGATCACATTAAGGCTGTTGGAGTAACGGAAAAAATGTTATTTTTTACTTTAGATTTTAAGACCGCAAAAAATACACGGATTTAAGTGCCGTTTGGCTGGGACAAAGTTTTTCTCGATGTGAAAAATGGTGGTTAGTATCTGTTTTTTGAAAAAAATAATTTGTTTGGCCAAAATGGAAAAGTTTCGGCTAGGTTTAAGTTTTAGGTTGGATTGGCCGAAACTTTACCATTTTAGCCAAATAAATTAGTTCTTTCGAAAAACAGATACTAACCCCCTTTTTTCACATCGAGAAACACTTCCCTGCCAAAATTGCACTCAAATCCGTTTATTTTTTGTGGCCTAAAAATCTAAAGTAAAAAAATGACATTTGTCCCGTTGCTCCAACAGCCTTAATAAATACGTAAAGCAAAAAAAAAAAATAATACGATGGGCCGTTCACTCAAAAATCGATTCATTGATGTCATTGATTCTGAATCGATTATAAGTGTTTATGGTTCCTTCGTGAACAGCCCCTCGTAAATAATAAGATCGCTCGATTAATGTTTTCTTGCCGCGTAATGAAAAAGTTTGAACTTACATACATATAAATTATCTACGTACGATAAAAAAAATCTTACGTTTGTACCAAGTTAATCAAATATATACAGACATTGCTATTTACTACAATTTTGATAAATATACGAAAAGCTCGACCAAAAAAATTAATTATAAATCTAAGGGCGGCAAGTTTTCGGTTTTTCATAACGGTCGCGGTCGTTCGAATCGAAGTTGATAAAAAAATCTACATTTCTGCATGTACATATATGCACAACAATACATGAAAAAATTTACATCAAAGTACAAGAAAAATGATATTCCGGCAAAATTTACGATTGCCGGGTCCGAATTTTGAGAATAATACAAAAAGTAATGAAATTTGTGACTTGGATAATACTTGGAGTTCTGAATTATCAACAATTGAGAGTTAAGATGAATTTACAAAAAATGACAATTAAAAATTATAAAGCTGTATTTACAATTAATTTATTTTAGGAGTGGACGAAATAGAATTTCTAAAATTAGGAGAACCAGGACTATAGCCTCCTAAATCTGGACCAGGCAACCGACCCGTTGCAGAAACAGCTCTTGCTGATCTCGGTATAAGCGTTGGAGTCGCTAATCTTCTAGGTGCCGGAATAGATGATTTTATTGGCGAGGATTCACTCTTTGTGGGACATTCTTTAATAATTTCTCCGAAATCGACGGATTTTGAAGTCGGGGCGTCTTTCGGAGGGATTTTATTCGTAGAAATATCTGCTGTGAATCCAATCTTCCGATTTGATGTGTGTTCTCTGGGCGAACGCAACATTCGGAACGAACGATCGGCTGACTTACGAGACTTGTTTTGCTTAAATTCTGCGATTGATTGGTGACGTGGATTGTTGAAGTCACTCCAACTTGAAAAAGAAAAATATAGCTTTATTAATTAGGGTATTCATTAAAATTAATCAAATTTAACGAAAGAATTCTAATACAAAGAACGGATTCAAAAATAAAAAAAGTAAACAGGAATAGAGAATAAACTTACCCCACATGGCTGAACATCGCAGCATGAAACATTATTAATTGTGAATGCATTACGATCGAAAATTACTTTAGAGGAGAGTATCATATTAGACTTATGATTATTTAATTTTTTAAAACGACACTTGAAAGTTTTCAAAAAGTCAACAACTATCACAGTACTCTCCACTCATAATCCGATATACTTTCAGACAAATGGGCATTCATTGCAAAATATAAAAAAACATTCAATAAGAACAAAAAATAAATCGGCATGTTAGTAAATTATTCTGAGAATACAAATTAATTTGGAATATTATTCATTACTATTTTCATTAAGCATGCAAAATATTCTAGATTGATATGGAACGTTTCATATTTTTCATACTTTATCAAATCTCCAAGGTACTGTTATAATAAAGGCTTCCTTTTATAATGCACTTAAAAAATTTTTAGAATTTTTAAAATTATTAGTATAAATTGTATTAAATATTTTAAGAGTAATTTCAAAAATCAATACTTATATCTGGTATTGGAACTACTTTAAAATTAAAATTGAGTACCTAACAAAAAATCAAAACTAAATTAGAAAGAAGAGAGAAAACTAGTCCGCATGCATTTTGGACCTAAGCGCTAAAAATGGAATACAGGATATGCAGATGATTTAAATGAATGTAAATAAGAGCATTCAAAGTACAGAGTATTACATATCCCAGAAGCAAATCACACAAACTGACGGACTCTACCTTCCCGATCCTGAAGCTGATCATTTCGTACCACCCAAGAAGGACCAGAGCAGCGAAAAAAACAGGTTATTTATGTGTCAGATTAATAAAATAATGTGTGAAAGAAAGTTACGTGAGTCACAACCTAACAATTTTTCCTAACTTTTAGAGTTAAAATAAATTTTAAAAATAAATAAATTCAAAATTAATAAATTTTTAATGTGATTTTATAAAATTGAAATGAATTCAATAATTCACAAGTCAATGAAACGCAATCTCATTTATGCCTTTCGAAATCGGTCAATGGAACGCGTTAGCTTCCGTATTAGGGGACAAGGACATGTTTCTGAAATGAAGTTTAAGAGTGAAAGCAACGTTTGATCAATTCGATTACTCAGTTTTAGAATTTGGAAAAAAAAGGCTGATTGATAAAGATTTTTTGTTAGCATGACTCTCTGTTCTTTTATTAATTGTATTTTGCAAAACTCACCTAACGAGAGGCCCCATGCCGCTATCTTGAGGAAGTGACTGCATCATACCAGGTCCTGCTGACACTGGACGTATCTACAATAAAAAAAATATGGTGATTTCCTGGTATAGTTTATAACTAAACTTGAATGACAGATTATAGATTACTGATAGATCATTTTCACCTTTTCTGTTTGCGTAGTCGCGTTGCAAGTTTCTTTGATCTCTCTCTGATCAATGGGAGTTTTTAGTTGAGAATCCACGCCATTTAGACCCTGGTGCTTCGTCATTTGCAACTGAAATTATAACAGAAAATTAGGAATTCTTAGTGTTAGAAATAAAGAGAAAAAGAAGAATGATTAATAATAATAATTAATCACCTGAAGTAATTGTATCGTGCGATCTTTATCTTCGACTTGGCCTTGTAAGAAAACCACCTGTCTTCTTAAATCAGTTAATTCGTCGCTAACGTTGTCTTTCCCACTGCTAGGAGATGTACTAGCATCATTCATTCCCTCCTCGTTCAGGTTGTAGAAGAGACCATTCTGAAATTTTGAAAATTATTTTACATTAATATCAATTTTAATTTCCTTATTTTTTTTATTAAAGGGTGGTTATAAAATTCAATTTTTCAATTTCCCCGAGATATCCCTGACTTTGAGATAAATTTTCTTGATAGAAAAGTATTAAAAATGTAAATAAAATTTCACTAATAATACTATTGTCATTTTTCAAGAATTTCACATAATATTACTTTAAATCTTTTGAAATGCGTAAAAATATCTTGAAATCATTTAAAATTTCATTAAAAAATTTTTTAATTTTAAATCTTCGAAATCCCTTAAAATTGCACAAAATTCTTTCAAATTTTGTTGATATTCAATGAAATTCCTTTCGCGAAAAACTTTAAAACTCATGCAGATTCCTGAAAGTCTCATAAAATAACTATAAAAGCTATATAATACGAAAAAAATTATATAGTTAGTATACACTTTAAACTGACATAATTACTAATAAACAATTAAACTGACGAAAAAAAAATTGCAAGACCCTGATAGATTTTTTTCTGACATTTTCCTTACTTTCCTAACATGCGGCGACTCTTGTATTAGATTTTCTAGTCTCTAAAAAATGATATACTGACCTTTAAAGAATTTTCGAATGGGTTGAGAGTTTCTGCCTGTAATACAAAGAGTAGAAAATTAAAAATAGTTGAATTTCTACAATAATAGGCAACACAGAGTAGGATAAAGCAAAATGTGAAACAAATCAAACACAACGTACCCTCGTCAAACAGTTCTCTCCTGACTTGAAAGACACACAACGGAGGAAGACCAAAAAATAATGCCAGAACAAAAGAAGCGTGTTAATGCAAGAAACAAAAAACAAATGCAAACGATAAACAATATTAATATTTAAATATGAGAAAAAGTACAAAATATGTGCAACATCAAAAGATAGAACATTCAGGACAGAAAATATATTATGCAAATATTTTTCGATGGAAGAAGTTTACCTCCTGAAGAACCCTCTTTAGTTTCAAGAGCATAGTCTTAATAGAGACAATATCCTGAAACATATGCTGGTACGTCCCACGCTCCAACCTAAGGCTTCCTTCATCTCCGGAATCCAGGCTTGGCGATTGGACCTTCAATAGAAATAATTGTTTCATATTTAAATTAGATTTTAAATCTTTAATTAACGATTTTAAATTACGCAGTTTTATATTTAAAAAAAAATATTAGCACGCTTCAGAGCGAAAAAATATTAATCTATAATTTTCGTTGAGTAAAATGGAGAATGGGATTTTGAGCTTAACACTTGATCCAACGCCCTTAACTTATCGCTTGTCGAATAAAATATGATCTTACATTTCTAGGGGGCCTGAGGGGGCTGAAAACTTGTCTCGTTCTTACACTATCCAGAGATCTTGGTGAGTCTGTGCCGGATCTGCTTCGCAACAATCTGGAGGTTCTGTTGCTGCTGATTCTGAAACCAAAAACAAATATCATTTTCATTAATAAGTTAAATTCGAGAGGGATAAAAGTCCAGAAGTATATGTATTGCAACTTATTGTACTTATATCAAAAGCACTCTACAAAATATAAGAGCAAAAAAATATTTTAAAAATAATGATACATGGATTATTCTATTATTATTATTCTATTCCTATTAAAATAAAAATAGCTGGATATTCTTCAGTGTTAAGTAGAACTTGAATCGAAAAGAGGAGGTAGCCACAATATCCATTGAGGGCAATTCATTCTCATTATAATATTCTAGGTACACATTAATACTTTACGCTGAATTTTCTTTGAAGTAAATTTTAAAATTTGGATTTTAAATTTGGAGATGTTCCAAATTTCAAATTGTAAACTCAGTTCTTTTAAAGTCAGATAATTTGAAACAATTTTAATGATTACCCTTGCATTTAAAATTAAGGAAAAAGATTCGAATCTACCTGACGTTTTCTAGCTTTGCCCGAGAGGCAGCAATTAATGCAGACATATTTGATGTTCTGGCTTGTCTTGGAGGCGGAGAGCCTCCAGTGGGAGTTGTACATTCTGACGAGGAAAGACCGGAATCTATTCCTTCATCACGAATTCTCGATTCGGAATTATTTTCAAGACTTGTCACAGTTCCGGGGCTATTCCGAACTCTTACAGGCAAGCCTGAACGTCTTTTTGCTCCTTTTACCATTTCCGGAATCGAGGATGCCATTGAGACAAATTATTTCTCGATCCACTTTATTTATCACTTTGGAAATTCAATTCTGACATTTTTCTACAAGAAAGGTTCAATTTGAACACTTCAATATATTCAATGTATCTTCTGTGACTGCATAATATCAACAAATAATTGTAATCCAGGAGAATATTGATAAATAAAATATTTTATACATTTCGAAATCTCTTAATAGAACTGAAATCTATTTAGTATTTAAAAAAATTTTAATTTTTCTTAAATTATAAATAAAAGTATATTAAAAACCTATTAAAAATTAGAATATGAACTGAACTTCCAAGAAAATATAAAAAATTTTCTTTTTAATTATCACAGCTTCATTGAACTTTATTAGAAACCAACAAATTTAGAGAATTAAATATTTTTTTAAGTTCACAACACTATAAGCTTGATCGCGCATGGACATCAGTTGTACACTTTCGTCCTTCGGTTCAATGAAAAATTTTCTTTTCATGGTGAAAATTTCGTTCATTTCTCAAGACTTCCAGGAAATTAATCACTGGAGTGAAACACATGGGAATTCCAATTTTTAAAAGTGGATATTTTTTTTAAATGACAGTTACAATCAGAACATTTAAGCCTTTCGGAATAGACTGCGGTGCTGGTAAGGATGACAATGTCGTACTAAAAACGCGCAAGCGCCCTCAGTTTCCTACATTACGCTCAATACTGGAGACAAGACGAAAGAAACGAGAGGAGAGTTGTTGAAAGATTTTTTTATTTTCTCCTTTTTTGTTTCTTTTAAGATTCTACGGACCTTGGAGTTCGAATCACTGAATCCGGGTCCTTTTATCTTTTATCTTTTGAAGAATGAAGGTCAACGCACTAAAAAATCTTTAAAACAAATTTTTAATACGACGATAATGAGAAAGATATTTGAAATTTCAGAAACGATCATAATAATCTCCAATTCAAAAACTAAAATGCTTTTGAATTTAACACGGACACAACCCTTGGAATTGTCCAAATGTCGGTAAATGTTGGTCAGAAGAATCTGTGAATTTTTCTATATTCAGATATTTTTGCTTTTCAAACTATATTCGCTAATTAAAAAACCTATAATATCTTATGATGAGATACTAATCAAAAGGGACAACATCTTTTTGCCGAGATGAAATCAAAATATCAAAATTCAAATTCCTGAAAAATTATGTGGAAACTACATTTCATGGGGTTTCTACATATTTAGCACGCGATTACATTAAATCGAGAACTGTTTCAGTTTTTATAAATTGCCTTTAAAAATAAATATAAATAAATGTATATTTATTATAGCCGGTATTATAAAATTAGCAGTTTCATAAAATTTTCAGCTATGTGGTAGCCATTCATCCACAATAAAATGCTTCCTCGGAATAACTGCATCGTCTATATATGTGTTTGCTGAAACGTTAAGGTCTGTTGAGCTCGCTTTCCTAATTTTTTGGCAACCTTCGGTGCTCTTTTTTAAATTCAGAGGAGAACTTATACCATGAGATTCTTTCTGCAATTTCCCAGTGTAATTTTTTTTATCGGCAATCACTTTCTTTTTGTTTTTGCTCAAATTTAATCCAGTTAGCAACTGAATGCGACTCAAATAACTGAAGTATTCTTCTCTCAGGAATAAAAAATTGAAAAAAATAAATAAATGAAAAATAAAAAATAAAAATAAAAATAAAATAAAAATCTCAATCCAAAACAACAGTTTTGCCACTTCAAAATAACAGTCTTGACAATCCCAAAATGACGGGATTTCCCACCCTTATGTTATATTAAATAAAAAGTTAGTTAAAGCTCGTCTTATATAAAATTTTTTATTTTTCTATAATTTCCAGTCTTCACTGGCCTTATGACCACTCTAAAAACTTTTATTTTCCAGAGAAAACCATACTTTTGTTTTAAAAGAGTTGGAATGACTTTCGCCGTCTGGTATTGAACCTGACGGTTTGCCAAAACTTTTCGGCGAGACGAGATTGCCTGCAAGGGTTGGGGGTGGTTCAGTCTGGTGGATAGAATCAAGAGCGGAAATTCCAGTAGCCACATAAATCTACCTGTCCTCTATGGGATTCTAAAGTGGTTCGCTTTTCAAAAAGTCTAGACATCCTCCACAGATACTGGAGTGAATAATCCATGAATTCGTTCAAATCTCAAATATTTGAATCAGAATGAAATTTGAAAACAATAAAAAGGATCAATACAACACCCTTAAAGGATGGTTCGTATTTAATACAAAATTTTCGAAGAGTTAGTCTCGACTCTTTCAACCATAGCGAGTTGTGAATTCATCCGCAACGAATCTTCACGGTCCACTTATATTCACTTATAATAAAATTATAGATATATATATATACAAATGTAATAGGGTGAACTATAACAGGTTCTTTTAGCACTAGTGGTGGGCTTTAGGGCGTGCCGCCTTTAAAATCGAACATTGAAATCAATTAGTCGGGCCTTTCTTTTAAAAAATATCTAATTAGGGTTTCAAGAAGACCATTAGACATTAGAAAGTTGGCAGTGGAGATCATATTGCAAAACCGAAGACTGTCAAATTTTTTTGTAACTACTTCATTACTTTTTTTCTTTTTTATGAAATAATCTAACTGCTATTTTAAACAAAAATTTTTAAATATAGTTTACCATTTGCCATTAAGTAATCATTTTGATAAATACATAAAAACGTAAACGAGGACAGTGTGGTTTTCATGTGGTCTGTGGTGGCTCTTCTGCAATTACAGAACCCTCCTAGTAATGAGAAATATTGCTTAATATACGTATATGTATTCTTTAAAGGTATGTGATCCTTTACTATAAGAGCATTTTAGTTTTCTCAACTACTGTACAAAACCGAAGTAAATGGCGTAGTTTTAGAAAAAAATATTTATTATTATGAGCGTAAATTTGGGGAAACTAAAGCCCTGATGATTAAAATGACTAAAAAATATAATCAGTGCATGGCGGTCTACTTAGTAAAGTTAGAATGTTTTTTAATACTGCAATCTTAATTATAATATTTTAAAATTTTTAATATAACTAGGAACAGGGCTTTAGTGCCTTTGTTTCTTTGTTAGTCAGGGCGCTAAAAAGTCCTGTTCCGATTTACATTAATAAGTTAAATATTAATGAAAATCGCAGTATTTAAAGAATATACAAACTTTAATAAGAACCTCTTAAATAATTGAAAGCTTTGGAAACCATTGATGATAATGTACTCTGAACAGCCTATGTAGAGAATATATTACCCCATTGAATTTACCCCGAGGGAATATTTGTTGAAAAGCTCTTGGCTTGAAGCCAAATATCGGAGGAACATTGTGAAAGTAAAAGGACCAACAAGTCTTTTTTTTAGATACAGAGTTTGCAACGCGTTATGAATTATTTAACGCGATCCCTGACCCTTACATTCTCTTGGAGAATATTCGATTTCTCAAGCCACAGCATCCCTCTTTTATAATGAATGTCTAGACACCAGCTTGAAATTAACCTCGATACCCCTCAAAATATAAAGAGCTCTTTTCAACTAAAATGCAGATAATTTCTTTTCCTTGAAATATTTTAATCTACACTTAATTTCAAAGGATGGAGATTAGGGGGGTAACATGTTTTTGCCAAAAACCAACATTTTGACTGTGAAAAAACACCAAGAAAATAATTTCCGAAAATTCAAACTTAAATTAGATATTTTCTCGCTCTGCAAGTATATTTTTAGTTAAAAATTGTTTAATTTAACAGAATATTTTTGCGAACTTTCTTTGTTACTCTTAATCTAATGAGGTATTTCGCACGAGAGGAAATTCCTTAAGTAATGTATGTACTTATAAAGTGGAAGAGAATATGCATTTTTTCCTTTGCCGAATGACTGCAACTAGTAACGCTCTAATTATGGTAAAAGAAGAGGACTCGAGGCATTAGTTATCAAACCAAGCGATGACTATTTATCAGTTTCCAGAATCTTGATTATCGATTCCTCAATAATTTAGAAATATTGGACATTTATAAAAAATTCTTTTCTGAATATAGTAGGACGTTTTTGCACCTGTTTGTAGCTATTGTAGACACTATTGCAAGCGGTTAAAAGTGATTATGTAATTAAATTTCTAGGGTCGTTGTTCCTAGTTTCCTGTGTTTTCCTTTCATCGTTTTTCCATTGGTTTCCAAGTGGAAAGACAAGTAAAGCCTAGCTCGACGTTCACGCTCTCTGACCTCCCCCAAGGATCACTATTTTGTTAACAATTGCCAACGTCAGTCAGAAAACTGTGACGATGAGAAAGACCGGAAGTTTCAAACAAAGTAGATGCCAACTTTGTAAAGAATCTTGGCACTGCTGTCATAATTTATTGTGTTGGAGCCAAATTCTAATCTAAAAATTCGATTTCTTCATTTTACTCAATAAATATTAAATTTTTCCTTCTGTAGAATTAATCAATTTTTAACTAAGATAAGTGTTACAGAGCGAAAAAATATTTATTTATAATTTTCGTTGAGTAAAATGGAGAATGGAATTTAAAGTTTAACACTTGGGCCCAACGCCCTTACGAGAACTTAAACGATCATAGAAAAACAGGTGTATTCAAACTTTTGGCCTACATTATAAATTACAATTATGTATATCAAATTGAAATCGTTCGAAATTCAACAAAATAAAATTTGCGAATGGATTCTAGTTGTTTTCCGCAAGTTTCTAAGTGTCAAGAACATAGCGTGGCCGATGATGAAACGCGGTGAGTCATAACTGAAATATCGTTTCGCACCGGTAACCCAAGCGAAAAGAGGGCGATGATAAGGAGAATAATTAAAGTCCGGGATAAGTTACGGGAAGGTGATGAAAGATCCAGTCCAAATGTAAAGATAAAGCTTTTATCTTTCTTCCTAAAAAGCTTTTTGAACTCTCTTAAATCTAGATAGGAAAAGTAAATTATCAGGCTAATTAATTAAGACAATCGATGCTAAGCGACCCGTGAAAATACGTGAAAGCTTAGACTTATTGCGATTGTCTACGTTAATAATTAACTCTAGAATTATATTCACTATACCATTCTAAATATTTCAGACGAAATTATTCTCTCTGATGTAACAGAATTTGCCAATGAAACCAAATAGGCCTTTTTTAAAAGTTCGAAATCACTACTTGGGAGTACAATAGCTAATTATCTCATAGGTATATGGCTAATAATATGAGGTCGTTTCATCCTCATGACATAAGATAATCTCATTGCTCCATGGATGGGAATTATGCTGTTCGCGTAATCATTTACTGTGCAAGGTCACGAATACGAATCCGGTTTCTCCTTTGACAATAAATTAAAGATTCAATTCTGAGCAAGTTACCGTTTATTAACAAAATTATTAATAGATTTTGTTTAATTATCTATAAATATATTTATGATTTTTGAAAGATTTTGTGTAATTTCATGAGATTTCTAATAATTTACGTGATCCGGATAATAATCACATAAGTGTGCGATATTTAAAAAATTGCACATTGAAGCATTTGAAATAATAAAATTTATACTTTTACCTAAAGATACTGAATCTAAATTACATAAATCGTAAAATAAAATAAAAGACTACATAATACATCTTGAGTTATCAAAATCACACTTATCTACAATACTCTATTTTCGGGGATCAACTCTAAATTCAAATATATATTAAAATTCATGCCACAGACAGGGGATATAATTTGCTAAAAGAAAAAAAGACAGGAGTCCGTGTCCGAAAGGAATTCAAATTGCTTCTAAAAATTCTAAAAACTGGAAAAATAGTATCGACACTGAAATTAAAACAAGCGAACTTCTCAAAAATACTCTGCCTCAGTCAAAATAAATCTCGACTTAAAAATGTGTGAAATGAGCGATTCCTCGGACACGGCCAGTAATTTATCATCAGCAACTGTTTAAGGATAGTGCGACGCTTTTATAACTGCAATTTTCTATCATTGAGTTATTTCAGTAAAATTGCCGAACTACATTGAAATTTTCGAAGGTCTCAAACTTCTGAGAGGCGTATAATTTGAATTTTGAAATTCGAAAGACACATTATACGCACATACGTGTAAAGAGAGGGAAGATAGGGGATGCAGATATTAGTGCAGCTATTTACCCTTTGGCAGAAGCCATATTGGTAGGGGAGGCGGCATTAGTTGGTTCCTTCATTATTTTCCCAGTCTTCCTCGTCTCTGGAGTCTCGTCCGTTTTTCTCGTCTCTCCTCCCATTCAAATTTCCCAAATATTTTTCACTTTTTATAAATAAATCCAAGTGCCTTGGATTTTATTCCTCATCAGATTTTCATCTTCAATTTTATTTCCACTGGTGGGTCAGAGTCGAATGCGAATTTAGATCCACCTCTTCCGTTCCCAGCACTTTTCAATTTTCATTCACTTCATCTTCAAATTGTTTTGTAACTAAGGAAGCTTAATTAACACATAGTTAAAATACCAAGCTATAATTTTTCCTCTAAAGTTTATTTAATTTAGATTATAATTATTCTTATCTCAGTATTAATACTAGCTTCTTCAGTTTTGGACTTCTTAATTTCTTACTCTAAGATTATATTTTTTACGACTTCGTATTGTCTATGAAACTTTTTTGTCTACTTTTTTTGTTAATAATTTTATTTTTATTGACATTAAGGATTCGATTACTATAAACTACCTTGAGTATTATACATATCTAAAGTGGAAGGACCGATTGTTATAAAATATATTTATACTCATACAAATGCTAATAATAAATTGTGGTAATCAAATCGGAGCGGATTAAGGATGAGGCCGGAATATCGAATACGGTATCAAACGTTTGCGATGGTTTTAGAAATCAAGCAGTTGTAAATCTTTAAGAATTTTTA
Source organism: Synergus japonicus (assembly GCA_900474275.1). Lineage (NCBI taxonomy): Eukaryota > Metazoa > Arthropoda > Insecta > Hymenoptera > Cynipidae > Synergus > Synergus japonicus. Next base: position 15,736 of record UCOH01009292.1, on the reverse strand, counting down.
TTATTTATTTACGATTTTTAATTGATATTCTTCCGCGGTTATTATTAAACGTATACAATTTATTATTTAGGGTTAATTTAGTTAATTTAGTTTTCAATAACTTATAATTTAATACTCTTGCAATTAGAATAACAGGTGTTTCAAAACTATCTATCTCTGTGGAAGATGTTAATTAATTACTTGTAATTTTTAAATATAAGGAAGTTCAGGGGTTTACAACTCAGCCAATTAATTTCAATCCAAAGTATTTTATTTTTTACTTTTTTTATATTTTAAGTGATTTTTAAACATTTGAAAAAATGTTAAGCAATTAAGAAAAGTTTTTTAAGTTAAATGTAATTTAATCTAATTTAAAATTAGGTTTAGTAATTTTAGGGATAATAATTTTAAGACTTGAAATGTCTTCAGATACTTCAGGAGAATCCAATGACCAAGATATTTCAAGTGACTTTAAATTACTGCAAAAAGGACTTAAAACGTCTTCAAGTGACTTCAGATATTTTAGAAGATTTCAGATACTTTTCAAGAATTCAGGAAATTTCTCTGCAAGTGACACACCTGATTTCATGAGTCGTCAACCCCTCCAAGGAAGTCAATTAATTATGCATCAAGTGCACTTTTTAAATTTACTTTATATAGGTCTTTATATGAATTTTTATATGTATTTTATATTTTATATTAAGCAGAGTTTAACAGTTCCAGCTGATAAATACGATCATCTGAATTTCAAGTTCAACTTTCGGTTCAAATAATTGCCCACAATATGAAATTGGAAAAATACGTTTCACTTTTCTTCCTGGTTATTAATCCTGAGTGACGATTACATTTGCAATTCCACTGTAAGAGGTCGATCGCAGATTTTAATTTTATTTTTTCTACTTTAGGTAAGATTTAAATTGCCGTGAAATTTTGTATTACGGCCTGTGCATTTGTTTGTCCTAGGGAATTTCCTTTGCTTTCCCGTTTTTCCTATCCGTGTTCAAATTGGGGATTCAGGACGCTAAATACTTTGAGTAGGTCTTAGTTGTTAGTTTGCGTTAGTATTTTTTAGTGGACGTTAGTCGGTGCTTGCTTTTTCTAAATCGATCGATGTTAATTTTTTTTTCTTAGTTGATGTTAGTTGGCATGACCGATGCAGTAGTTGCTAGTTAGGATAAGTCAGTTGATAGTAGTCACCATCCAATGTATCCTCATCATCAGCGATTTGCATTTGCTTGACTCGTTTTATTAGCGCGCTAGAACACAAAATACCGCCTCAATAATCACTCAGCCATCCATGAAACTTGGTAATCAATTCTTTTCTATCTTAATTTGCTTGACACGACGAATTAAAGCGGTCCCTGCAGCAAAGCCACCACGAGTAATTTTCGAGAGTAATATAATCCACCCACGAGAATATAATTTAAATTGAAACGAGTACCACTATTTAGAAACTATTTTGTACTCAACATTTTGTATAGACAACTATTTCAGCTGAATACCTAATCAGCTGGATGATTTTTGATAGAGATATCTTGAAAATCGTAGACAATTTATTTAATGTAAATTAGGCCTTGGATTTAAAAACAATCTTCGAATCCGACTTAGATTTTAATCTTTTTAAGGGCATTGGACCCAAGTGTTAAGTTCAAAATTCCATTCTCCATTTTACTCAAGGAAAATTATAGATAAATATTTTTTCGCTCTGTATCGCTAATCTTTCTTCAAGTATAAGACTGCATACAGAGCGAAAAAATATTTAATTTTGATACTTTTTGCATAAAACGAAAAATTCAAAATCTAAATTTAAAATTGAATATTTTCATTTCACTTAAAAAATATTTGAATTAGATATTTTCTCGCTCTGTACGCACAATTCTAGTTAAAAATATGATTAATTTTATAGAGGGAAAAAATTTCATATTTAATATATGTTTAGTAAAATGAAGAAATCGAATTTTTAGATTAGAACTCGGTTCCAACACCCTTAATGAAATTTTGGATAACAGAGTAAATTAGGGGCGAGGCTGCAGAAATTGACATTGAAAATTATCTACAGATTACATTTCAAATGTCGTTTTAAATATATTTTCCTCAGAGAAAAAACATTTTATTAAAGGAATTTCTACAATTTATTTATTTTTTGTTTAGAATCCCAATAACTTTGAAAAAAGTCGATTATTCGTCTCCAGATAATTCTACAAACAAGTTTTTGTAAAATGTTTCTAACGAAACTATTGATTTTATTTTAAAGAATAATTGAAATTATATTTTGATTTTGCAATAGAAATGTTACTTTTTTGTAATAAAAGAGAATGTTCATTTTAGAGTTTCTAAAGCAAATAAAAAGAAATTACTTGTTTCTTGTTAGATCTTAATTTCCTCTCTGAGAAAAATAAGTACATTTTCAAATTGCACAGCCAGATTTTATGTATTTCCTCATTTTCCATCATCTAGTAAACTCGGAAAAAATTGACAATTTCTTATCTAATCAGGGATTGATTTTTCGATTAAATTAAGTGCCTCAAATAGTCATTATTTCTATTTCAGTAAATTTTACTAGAAGATGGAGTACGACTTTGCTTTTTGGAAAATGGAATGCGGAACATGCGACATAACAAAACGGAAGAAGCGTAATATTACGAGAGAATACGAACACTATCAAGTGTTTAAGATATAAAAAAAATTAATATACTATCTACAAAAAAATACTGAGATATAACTATCAAATATTAAAAAAAATTAAAACCATGGAATCTAAAAAATAGATGCTTTATAATAAAGGTATCTAAATAATTCTAATATCCCATTTAAAATTTTGTTTCTATTTCAGTATCTTTTCTAAAAATATTTCTAGTTAAGGGCGTTGGACCCAAGTGTTGAGCTCAAAATTCCATTCTCCATTTTACTCAAGGAAAATTATAGATAAATATTTTTTCACTCTGTATCGCTAATCTTTCTTCAAGTATAAGACTGTATACAGAGCGAAAAAATATTTAATTTTGATACTTTTTGCATAAAACGAAGAAGTCAAAATCTAACTTTAAAATTGAATATTTTCATTTTACTTAAAAAATATTTGAATTAGATATTTTCTCGCTCTGTACGCATAATTCTAGTTAAAAATGTGATTAATTCTACAGAGGGAAAAATTAAAATTTTAATATTCGTTAAGTAAAATGAAGAAATCGTGTTTTTAAATTGGAACTTGGCTCCAACACCCTTAAGTAATTTTGCAATAATTTTGAAATAATAAAATTGCAACGCAAAAGTTGTCTACTAGATTCGCCTTCCACTTAACAACACAAACACTAGGTGCTTCCAATGGCAATTATTTTAAGACACTAACACTGGTTTCCACACTGTCTGACTCGCAAGAGACTCCAACTCACGACTTGGATTAAATTAATTCCATTAGAGTTTGTTTTAATTCATATTTTGTTATTTATAGTTGTGTTTTTAATGCTAACAATACACAAACGTCAGTGACGAAAGGAAATAGAATGCCCTTTCGTACACCTCGGCTACTGGCACTCAACTGTGTGTTCGCGAACAGGATTGCGTTAAGCTGCGCTGAACCTCGACGAATGGAGGGAGCACATTTCACATTATCGTGAGCTGGCAAACTTCCTATACAATACACATAATATACTTGATGAATAGGAAAGAACAAACCTGGGCTCAAAAAGGGCTGACGACCCCTAAATTTCAAAATCCCATACTCGAAAGCTTTGCTTGAAAATATTTTAGCAGAAAAACTAGAACTATAAAAAATTTTTTCAAATATAAAAATTTGGTCCTAGAAAGAATATAACTTATAATAATATTTAAAGTCTAAGATAAAAGTTATTGGTAAATAAAAATAGTTTTTCGTGACAATGTGTCACGAATGTTTATAGGTCGCTTATAAGCTTGTAACTAACACAAAGCGCTCGATAAATCGACTTTATTTCTTTAGACTTTCCTAAATTCTCACAATCGGGATTTAAAGAATAGATGTTTCTCAGGGAATGTGCTTTTGATTCTTTTTTAGCGCTTAACAATTTTAAATTTAAAGAGATAGACTTGAAGAAGTTTAAATGTAATAGATTGCAAGAAAACGATTAGATAGTAGATGGAACTTTCGCCTTTATATCATAGAAACGAAGAACGAAAAACCTACGAGTTTAAAGAGGAATTCAACACGAAAACCATACATCTATGGTTTTACGGAGTCCCCTTTCCCATCTAGAATCCTATTTTCGTTTACTTAGTTCAAACATAAGAAGAGTTCTCTAGTCTTTCAATTTCATCTAAAAATTTAAAACAAATTTTTTTCTTTAAGCGCACTATTAGTTCATACCACACTGTATTAAATCAAAATTAATTTTTTAAATTAGAAGTTTCTTCCAAATTGGTAATAAATTCAATCCTGATTGTATATGTACATAGACTTCTTTCAAACCAAGAAACGAATATTTATAAGTGTAATAAAATAAAAAATGAAATAAAAATAAATTCTAATAAAGTGAATAAAATTATAAATACAAGTTGAAGGCACTAGATAATGCAAATAATATTAACCAAATACAAAATAATATACGTTAAGTCTACAGGACTTGTGCAATCATTAAAAAAAGAAGCTGCAATTTAGCATACTTAATATTCAAGAAAAATGTGGTATTATATGTTGCAGTAACCATTTCCTTTCACTCAATCTAGTCTTACAATTGGGAAAAGTGCTGCCATCAAGTGGAGAGATACAAATGTATATCTATCGATCCACTTTAGCGTGAGTCGTGTGATGTAAAAATGCTCTATTTACATAATAATTAATTTACTTTAATTTATAGAAATATTTTTTTTCTTGTTAAACTCTACTTTCCAAACTTCTACTAGTTTAGAATTAGCAGAGAAACCAATCTAAATTATATGAAATTAAAAAACTGATATGAATTCACGGGAATAGCAAAATAAAAGCAACAAAATTTAAGACACCAGCAAACAAAACAAAACGCATTTTGCAAAAAAACGCTCAATGTACACAGAAACGAACAAAAATAGCAAATATAAATTCGTGAATGATTCCATTTCAGTTCTAAATTAATTATGTTTCCCTTTTAGTTTCTCTAATTTAATAAATTTCTATTATAATTGTAGAATCATTTACGAATTTAATGTTAGTAATAGAAATAAGAACTCTACATACCCTGATTCCGTCGTGGGATTATTGTTGTTCATGCCAGAAATTGCATTGTTGTTAGTGGAGTTAGAATTGGTATGATGAGCTCCTATCAAAGAAGTCCATTCTCTCATCACTTCTTCACTTTGTGCTTCTAGATCTAGCAATTCATTAACCTCATCGTCATCGTGCATCGAGTGGATTCTGATACAAGTAAAAACTATGTAAGTATAAATTTAAAATTCGAGTGACAAATTCTTGAATTTAAGATTTCAAAAAATTTTGGAATTCTCTAAGTCCTTATCCTACATAAAAATATTTACCGGTGCGTGGTATCTCCGTATGAACTGGCATCACTTCTTTCGTAATCACACATCAGGTCATCGGATGCAATCGATTCACAAGAAGAGAGAGTATCAATGCTGCCAGCCCTGGTGACTCTACGCAAATGCATAGGGCTGTTCTCCACACTTTTAGGATGATGTAAAAGAGCTGAAAATAATAATAGTAATGAAAACACCAATATTGAAACCTATTGGCTGATAATTACTACCATAAAAATAAAATTGTATGAATCTACATATTCGAGAAGATTTATACTCACTTGTCTTTGGTGGGGACTCGATCAGAGTCTGACTATTTTCCGTGTGCGCTTGGCTACTAGTCCTGGACCTTGCCTCCGTCGGGGCTCTCAAGGTTTCATCGAAAACCAATCCAGGTTGATCTTCAATCTCATCATCAAAGTACTCTCTCCCTTCCGACAAACTCAGAGAATTTGATGCGTTTGTAGGTGTCCCGGGACTATCATCATCATTATTCGGCGACTTATCTAAATCCTTTTCCTTCTTCGTTTTTCCATCAGACTGTGTAATACTAACCGTTGGACTGTCAAAGAGACTATCTACTGGAGAAGTTTCGTCGTCAATAAGCGTCGTCGCCGTTGCAGCAACTGCTGCAAACGCTGGATCCTCAATCGTAAGAAGCACTGACCTCAAAGCACTCTTGGGCAACGTTCCGTTTTTGGCTGCGGTAGAAATAGTCTTTAAATGCTCTGTGGAACTAGTTCTCTGACATTCCTCGCTGGAGCTTAAGGAGTACTCATCAGCCATGGCCTCACCATGTCCATACTCTGGATCATCCGAACTGTGTGGACTGAAATCGGACTTGGTGGAGGAAATCTTTTCGGAATGTCTTTGTCTCTCGGAAAGGTCTTTGTAGATCTTCTCCTCTCCTAGACCTTCATCATACCCTTCAGAAGATGTTGTAGACATGGAGGTAGTCGAATCAGTATACCTATTGTCCTTGTTCAGAACCCTCTGATATTGAATTGCTCTCTCCCTCACTATTCCAGTATTTAAATTAGCAGGAGTAGCAAAAGATTTAGGCAGAGGGATCACAGAAATTTCAGTCACAGTACTATCATCGTCCACATCTCTAACATCAAAGCTTTTCCCAGTGACTACCATTCTCAAATTTCTGGGTCTTGTGTCCCCTCGTCTACTTCCTGCTGGACTACTATCAATAAAATCAAGCCCTCGAGCCATATCAGTTTCGTCTGAATAGCCATGGTGACTCCCAATTCCAGAATCCTCAGTTCCAGATCCATCTTTGGAACTTGAACAGCCTCTAGAGTTTGTAGAGACCTTCCTACTCTGGTTAGCTGCAGTTTTCGCAATCTTTGAATTCGAATCGTTGACCCTGACTGCATATTGAGGAAGAGGCAAGTGACTTGTGTGCAAAGTGTACTTGTTGACAGGCTCTGGGATTCCACAAACCTTTTGATCTTCCAGATTATTGTTGCAGGAAGGATAATTAACCGGAGAGGGTCTAGGTTTCGAAATTGGTGGATTGCTGTAAGCTTGAGATGCTCTACTCTGTCGCAGGTTATAATTATCCTGATGCTGTTGCTGAATCATCTGTTGTTGGGTGACATGCTGTTGATGCAGCTTCTCCTGATTAAAATGACCGACATTACCGGTGCAAACGTCTGCGACTTTGTCAGTGTATCTGACCTGTGGATGTCGAAAACCAAAGCGATTTGTTCGCACTGCAAGCCCCGAGGATTCCTTTTTAGGTGGAGCAAGTCGAGGTGTTGATCGTCCTGAAGAAGAGTTTTGGGTTTTTATTTGATGGTAGTTGTCGTCATCGCGCCTTCTGTCGTGTTCTGGTCCGGCTGATTTCGACCTTGGGTGGAGTATGGTCGATTCTGAACTGTAAGTCGCTATAGGAACTGGAATTCCGGTTGCTGCGGGTCTCCTGCGAAAGCCGAAGGATATGGCGGCGCCTCTTGTATACGGCATGCCCCTCTTCGTCGCACCCTTGTTGTCGTTCTGTGAAAAAAGAACGACTGTTTTAGGATTTTTGTTTTTAGAATTTCAATTTCAGAGCAATAATTACTAATTTCACAAGTCTGGCTGACGGTGCTTAATATTCCGGAAGTTTAGACTTTTATGAAAGAGTCGAAAACTTGTCTAATGATTTTTGTTCTAAGTATTAATATCAGCAGCGTTCAATGACCCTTTCTTACGTAAACTCATTATAACAAATCGGAAGTAAATAATAGTTGATTTAACACGCAAAGTTGCATGAAACCTTGAAAGTGTCAAGGTCATTGAAGAATAGAATAAAGACGATATATTTTAGAATTTCTATATATTCATTTTACTAACGATCCAAATATTCTGGGAAAGACAACTTTTGTCAAATTATATCTTGAATGAAAACTCTTTTTCAGTAAAATCACTGGACTTGTTTTTCCAGTATGATCATTGGTTTTCATTTTATTTCCGGTTTTAAGAGCTCTGGGAAAATTGATAGATCTTTTTCTCTCCAATCGGTCAAGGAATTAAGAATTGATATCACAGGAACGTGAACGTTAATTCAATTGAATAGAATCAAGTAGGATTATTTTAAGAGATTGTGACATTGTGACAACAAAGATAGAGTAATCGCATATATACTTTACTTGGAATGGATAATCTTTTTTGATCTCATTTATTGTTCATAATAATAATGAAAAAATAGAGCATCTTTGCTGTCTGTTACTTCAGAGGACTTTCGAGTGACACTTGAATTCTCATGACTTCACTGAAGCCTTTATTCTTTCCAATTCAAGATATATACTATTATACATGTAAACTTGAATTCAATATTACCTCGAGTGAAGATCAGATTTGAGATTAAGATTCCATCTCATTTTACACGATATTTATCTTAAAAAATAGAAATTTGAAATAAAACATAGTGATTGCAAAGATCTTTTAAAAATCCAATTCTTCGAAATCCTTGAAAAAGTTTCTAAAAAGTATAAAATCTATATATGCAATACAACAAAAACAACATAGTTAGCATAAATGTCAATTTCTATTTTCCCTGTGTACTCGCATTTCCTTGACATGTCCCTCACAAATTTTTTTTTTCCTGATATTTCCTTGAATATTGCCTGATTTCCCTGACAAATAGCCTGCACCTTGTTATTGGAGGCTATTTCAAATTAAAAATTTTGAAACTGCCACATATTGAAAATCGAATACTTCAATATTCCACTAGAAATAAAATCGTTAATTTAAGGCGAAATAGAATTATTACATTCCTGATTTCTTGCTCTATACAATTTCTAGCGGAGACTATAATAAAGCCCTAAAAAGGAGACAAATAAAATTTCAAAAAATAAAAACTATATCTAAAAATTCTAGTCTGAGAAACATTGGACAAAATTAATGAAAATCGAAGCCTATATTTCTCATCCCTTACCGCAGCGCCACGAACGATCCGTTTTTCGTTTTCCGCAGTAACATCCCGGTATCGCAATCCAAATTGATATTCCAGTTCATCAAAATCGAAACCCGGTTGAGCCATTTGGCGGTCTAACGATCCTCAGAAACTTAGAAACTTTGTCGAATCAAAATCGAATCTGTGTGATCTTTCTTTTACACCTGAGACTTAATGCATTTCATTTGAAGACTTTCTCTGCCTCTAGTCTTTCGTTTTCTTTTCTTCTGCTTGCAGCTTTCGTTTCACTGAGCCACCCTCGCCTTTAAAGAGCCACACTGATTATTTTTATCCAGAAAGTTGTAGTCACGAGTCTTGAAGTGTTACTTTAGTTGATTTGCTCTTTCGATGTAATACTTTAGTTTTAATTTATGATTTATTTATTTTTTTTTTAATGGTACAAGAACATTATCTGGATACTATTCAATTTATAATGTCACGTTGATGTCACATCGTGATGAACCGGCTGCACTCTTTTTTAAATTCGATGAAGAACCACCGTGCAGCCGTGCCCAGAGTGGCACTTTAATACGCTCGCGCTGCAAGATGAAAAGGAGATTGATCGAAGGCATTGCGCCGGCGTCGCGACGCTTGTCTACTGTGTGGGCTGGAACCAGTGCCGTACTTGTATAAAAACAACTATAATGTTATTGAAAAACAATTGAACAATTCACATCATTCCTTTGATATTCTCTATAGCTATAGTTTTTAAATTTACTTCGGTTGTGTACCTACATATATATTTTTAATCAGATCTTAAAAAGTAAAATTTTGAGAAACCGAAGAAAGAAAATTTTAAAAGGCGATCCAGTATGCGAAAGATTAATTTAGGTTCCCTATGTAATCAATGAAAACTTTCAAATTCTGAAATTAACATCCGGAGCTTGTACGAGGTAAGAGTAAGGCAAAATAAATCAAGCATGCCACCAATCGCGCCAAGCCCCCTCTCACTCCTATCGTCTAAATTCGACTAAAAATTGCCGAAAGTGACAACTTTTTTTATAATTGAGCATATAAATATGACATAATAAGGAAGAGTTTGGTCACACTTTGGAAAGTGAGTGTATACACACAGAGTTTGTTTTAGTGAACCCAACCCTTACATAGAACCACATAAATAAACAGCATCTCTTATTCACAGCCTTTTTACGGCTCTTTGTCGAAAGTTGTCTTCCAAGCGCAACATTTAATGGTCGTTTCGTTTGCAAAGTCCCCTCTAGCAGGCCATCAGGCAAAGACGAATATAACATCGCATATGTATGTAGATGTAAAAGTTTGTGAACGCATATGAAACTGTGTTCAAATGACGCACCACAACCCCTCGAAGTATCTCTTATGGAGGAGAAAAGGAGAAATACGTCGCCGGTTTCATTCAGATAAGACAGGTAGAAACTTCATAAAAATATAAAGAGCAATTTTTGGAGAAAAAAGAAAGTTCTTGAGAGCTTGAATTTTAAAATCTTCCCTATTTCAAAATTATTATTAATAAATTGTACGTGAAAGATCAACTTCAATATTAATAAACGCTCTTAAGGATCTGAGACTGCTTCAAATGAAAAAAGTTGCAACAGCCAATTCTTTTCGATTTATTCGAGAGGTCACCTTTATATCTAAAAGATAAGTGATTTTAAGGGATTTCAAAAAATTTTAAGGGACTTTAAATAATTTTTAATAGTTTTAAAGAATTTCAAGGGATTTTAAGTTATTTTAAGGCCATTTGATACTTAACCATAAGAGTAAGTTAGTTAAACCAATTATACATTCATAATAATAAATATTTTTAGCTAATAATAGCTAATAATTTACTAAGAATATTTATTATTATGAATGTATAATTGGTTTAACTAATTTTTCTTATGGTAATGTATCACATGCCCTTAAGTAATTTTATAGATCGACTTTCAAGGGATTTGTGATTAATTGTGTAATTCTTTGTATTATGCAAAAAATATTTATGTATAATTTTCCTTGAGTAAAATGGAGAATAGTATTTTAAGCTTAACACTTGGTCCCAACGCCCTTAATGCGTTTAAAATTGGTGGTTTTCATTTTCCGGTCAGATTATCAGCTTCGAAAAGGGTGATTCATGCCCGTTGAGATAAAAAGGAAAAAAAATTAAGGAAGAAGGGTGTGAAAGGTTATGCATCGGATGACCCCGTGGTGTGTGACTCATTGTCCGAAGGTCGGCCTAATCAATAAAGGCGCACCTGCCATAAACCAGTCGATATCATTTTAATTACTTCTCTTCAAAAAATAAAACTCTGACCAGAAAGGGAAAAGATTGTCTAAAATTAAATTAATAAAAAGTTGGTCTACTTCAAAAAATGATTTTTTTTTTCATTTAAAAATGTGGCGCATGATCCTGAAATCTGAAGTTCTCACTGTACTTTTACAGTACATCACCTATATAGTATAATAATTGTATTATAGTTGCTGGCAATGTGCCTACCTATACGATCGCTAACAAAGAAAGTTCTTCTGAGTTCGAGAAGATAGCAGCACAGTCCAGGAAAATATTTAACATATTTCAGGTGTCTACCTTATCTTTGTTATAAATTAGTATTATTAGATTAATTATTATTTTTTAAAAAAGACAACTTTTATTTTCAAGCCAAGTTTTTAATCAAAGATAATGTGTATGACATGAAGCTTGCATTCTCGAAAAAAAAAACTTTAATTCATGAACTGATTAGTATTCCAGGTGTGCAAAATTATTCCGGTTCCTAAAGAAATTTAGATTCCTAACAGAAAGGCTGCCAAATATAAAACCTCCGTAAAATCACAAGTAAAAAACACCTAAATTAAAACTGTTTATTATTTTCTTTCTTTCCCTCATTTTATTTATGCCACAGACTCCTAGAGTTTCTTAGACATAATTTCGAGGGAATTCTTAGCCTGGTATCCGGTGAAAGTTCACATTTGGAAGATTCTATTGGAAACGATCCGTGATGAATTAATGCAGATTTATACATCTTATTAGTGCAAAAAACAAGATATAATAATTACTGATGATGTGATTACTGATTGCCAATTCCATGATATTCTAAATAACTCGATTTCATTATAAGAAAATAAAACATGTCGATGAATAATGAAGGTGCATAAGAAGTCAATCATTTCCGGAAAACGGAACGAGATGCTTTTTTTTTTAATGCTAAGGGAATATAAGAGAAAGAGAAACCGGAAATTGAAAGTGTGCGTAAAGCGAGCACGCGATGTCCTTTTCAGAAATACATATCCTGAATATTTTCGCAAGAAATTCTTTCTACCAGAGTACTAATAAATATTCAAATATTCTACTGTAATTTCTTTTCCCAGCATTGCAAAAAATATTGCGGAATATTCTAAGTAAGTACATAATTTTTTATAATTATTACCGATCTCTACTGCGATAACAAAAGACTATCTCTTACATTATAATCACGAACACAACAAGAGTACAAGAGCTAGTGTCAATCTTCTGTTTTTGGCCTTCGCCATTGTCTCTACAACTCGATTTCTGTACTTCGGAGCTCGGTCATCTCCATGTATATGTATATCTATATATAGTACTACAATGGCATGATATAAGGTCAAAGAAGCGGTACAGCAGACAGCAAATACCAACAGCAGAACGAATCTCTATTCGATAATGTGCCAACAATGACTAGAAAGTAGACTGTAATACCTTTTTAATCGAGTTTTTGCTTCTCGATCAATCGAATTTAAACATCACCTCGTTCATTGTTCACGGTTGGCAAGTAAGTAAAGCTAAACTGCACGACATCATTCCTAGTCTTACGGCTATTTTACTTCCGTTCTTATCCATCAAGTGTACAATAGGATTTTCAGAAGTAAAAGCTAAAAAATCTTCGGTAGCCTCTTCATTCCAGGTTTCCGGCACGAAAAGCAATTCACGATTCACGTGTTTCTTTCTTCCCATGAATCTCCTATCAACGGTATATCAAACCTACAATCAAGGGAGTCGTGATTCTAAAGCCGAGAAATCCGATGGAGAATGACATTTCAAGTGCTGCGCGCTGTGTTTCCTATTAACCTTTTGACCACTTCTCTGCTAGATGAAGTGTGTGCAGTCAAACGTAAAGGTGTAAAATAATAATTGTAATTGCATTCAATTTTTTCATTTTTAATGCTAAAAGACATCTCAAAAAGTTTCATCCCTCCAATTCATTTGAAATTCATCAACTCACCCTTTAAACCAAAAAATTTTTTATGAATATGGAGTGAGTTCCAAATAAGCTACTGGGATGAAACTTCTTTGAGTTTTTTTAACATTCACGTCTTATAATCAGCAATAAATTTTTGGCCCCATTATCTAAATTGGAAAGCTGTTTAGCAAATATTCAGTATAACATGGCAAACTATATAATGTAAAACCTGTTGAATTGTTCTCTGTAATAAAAAAGAGTAATTTGTCGACTGAAATCATAATTTCGAATCAAATATCACTGGAACAATCCACAGGTGCTTTGATGTAAGCATTAAAGTATCAGGCAGGACACGACAAGGCCGTTGAACCTTACGAGCGTGAACTTCAGCCGGTTGCGCATGTAATCAGCTGGTTTACTGCTACATCTATTATCCTTATCCAACGTTATGTGTGCACATGTTCACACGGATACACACACACACACACACACACACATTCAATGAGTATACGAATGACATAACTGTAAATGTGAATTATTTACCAGAAGAAGAGTGCACTTAAAGAGAGCTGATCTTTCAAGATTTCACGATTCTCGCATAAAAGTTCAAGTGCAAAATACGAATAGCATCAATTCTCTAATTTTATTGTAAGCCTTCACCAAAACAACCGACCCAAAATCCAATTATTACGTAAAAGAAATCAAAATTTGATATTTAGAATTCAGACCCAAAATTCGTGCTGAGATCTGTACCTAATCATTAGTCATTCGGTGAAAGAGAATGACACAACCGAACGAATTTTTGAAAGGCAAATATTGTTACACGTTGACAAACAACTTTGCCATTCTCCTCATCATGTTTTATTTGAGGCACGCAAGATTTTGCAATACTAGTTGTCACTTCTCAGCGAAGGAAAGTTTAGATGTGAATTGTTCACTTTGGAAAGACTCCAAAAATATTTGCGGAATATTTAATCCCTTAGAATTTCAAAACAAGTCTTATTGTTTATAGCTTGGTTTATACCCAAAGGATTTACAATTCAACCGATCGATTGTACAAATGTACACCTAGTTCAAAATTTAATAAGATATTTCAGGATATTTTAAGATTTTCAAGTGTCTTTAAATATTTCAGGTATTTCTGAAGAATTTTCTATGCAAGTGTACGTATACCTGATTCCATAAAGTCTGGAAAGCATTCTAGAAACGAAACACTAAAAGATAAAACTGGTTTAATAGTTTATATTTATAAAAGATAAGACTCCAAGTTTCTTTTTCCAGGATAGAGAACATTTGTATTTGTTAGTTGGTTCCTAGAAGAGAATCAAGTATTTTCACGATCGACAACCTGGTCGTTTCCACTTGCCGATGTCGATAGTGAAAATGGGACGATTTCTTCTTTTACATACCTTTGCCAGCAATACACATACACTGTCTTCAAGTTCATTAGTATATCGAATCTGAAACCTTGAACTAATTGCCAGGTTTGCATAAAAAGTGAAGAAATTTTATTACATTTGGGCTAACAACTGAGTGAAAATTATCAACACTATATAATTTCAATTCTCGCAAAATTCTACATTCACGATTGAATTATTCATATCTCGAACAACTGTGAGCAATAAATAATAAGGTACTTGAATAAAGAGCGTAACAATGGGAAAGTTCACAGAGAAAAAAAATACAACGAACGTTCCCACATCTTTTCTATAGTAGTTATAGTAGCTCTTTCAACTTTTGTACAAAAGTCATCAGTGACGGACGAGCGACGAAGACAATTTTAATTGGGGGAGTAGCTCACGAGGAAGTAAACACATGTGCACGGAGAAAGTTGGAAGAAAGAAAGAAAGAAAGGTGAGAATGCACTTTTGTTATCTTTAGAATACAGATTATGTGATATAAAATTAAAGTAGGAGTAAACAAATAAGGCGTAAATAATGATAAGAGATTACTAGGTTTTGTAGAATAAATAATTTCGAATGCTTTCACATATACTTTGCTTCAGAGGATCCACTTCGAGAGAGATAATAGCAGCTCTCAGTGAAAGTAAACTCATTTTTAAAATTCCATATAATCTTCTTCGTTCTTCAACAGAAAATCATATAAGAATATATCCTGAAATCTTCAAATTTCAGCTGACAAAGTATAATTGTATGTATATGATTATTTATATTTATATTTTTATATATGTTAAAAAAGGTAGTACTGGTGATCGACAAAGGTTTCATATAATTAAAGTTTATTTGAATTAACAGGATTGCTTAATTCATAGAATACCGATGATTTGAAAATATAACTCAGTAGATAATTCAAAGAAGCTCTGAACTCGTACGAGATCAAAATATGACTGACTGGAAGAGTCTCTCTAAGGTTCAGAGGTACATTTTTAGAGAAAGCAAGAATATTAGAGAAAGTAGCATTTGAATTTTATGATGGTTATATCTGAAGGGTCGAAGAGTACCTGGACCTTAGCACGCATAGAACTTTTTAACATAGAATTGTAGTAAAACCAGTAATAAGCCAGGTCCTTGGTAGAATCATAAAAGGCTTAAAGATTTGGGGAATTCCAGATTTTTTTAATGGGGATGGAAAAACCCAACAAATATTAAGAAAATCTGGAAATAATAAATTCCTACAACACCATATTTCAAAACAACATTTAAAGCATTCCCTAAGT